>JABUQX010085830.1:25000-32500 GCA_015478945.1 Trachelipus rathkii
ATATATTATATATATATATATAATATATATATATATATATATATAATATATAATATATATATATATATATATATATATATATATATTATTATTATATATATATATATATATATATAATATCTATATATATATATATATACATATACTAGGTATATATATTATAATATATATATTATATATATATATAATATATTATATACTATATATATATATATATATATATATATATATATATATATTATATATTATATATATATTGTATACATATAAATGTATATATATGTATACATATATATATAATATATATATAATAATTATATATATATATATATTATATATATATATTATATATATATATATATATATATATATATTAATATATATATATAATATACTATATATATGTATACATATATATATTCTTTTTTTTTTCTTTTTCCTCTCCCAGGAAAGATTTTTCTTCCTGTCAGCCGCGCAAGCGTCTTTCTCCCGAGCATCCCTCTGCTGCACTATTTCTCTTCTCTTTAGTAGCACTCTCATTTTGGGTAGCTGACATCTTTCCAGAGAGTCCTCCACCGACTCCGCCCGATCTCTTCTTCGGTCTTCCCTTGGTCTTCTGCCTCTGGTGTCCATTCCCATCTGCTTTTCGGAATTCTGTCCTGCTCCATCCTCTCCAGATGTCCACACCATTCAATCTCCCCACATCCATCTTCAGTATCAACTTCTTCTTCACCCCTATTATCTTCTCTAATTACTTCATTCTTTATTCTGTCTCTCCACTCTTTCCAATCATTGTTCTTAATACCCTCATCTCCGCCGCTTGTATTCTAATCTCGAGCTCCTTCTCGTTGTTGTCCATGTTTCCCCTCCGTACAAGCAGCGTCAGAGTCAGTATACTGTTAAAAATTCACTTTTTTAACCTCTATTCCGGATGTTTTTATCTTTCATCATGGGGTATACCGCTTTCATAACTAATCCATACCTTTTTCCATTCGTCGCGTAATCTCTCCTCACTTCCTGCCCCTTCTGCTAAAAACATCCTCCGCAGATAATTGGCAGGTATTTAGCAGCCGTTCACCTCCCTCCCCTCTCACCACCATCATCATCCCCTTCCTCATTTCCTCCCGTTATTGTTAATATCTCTGTCTTCTGTAGCGTTCATCCTCAATCCCTGCTTCCTCTTAACTCCTCGCGAAACAACTCACCACCTCTCCGATCGTCTCCTCATCTCTCGCTCCAACATGCCAGATCGTCCCCATTATGCATTATGTCCCCTTCAAAATTCTCCCAGTCTCTCCCCTCACTTTCCCCCTATCACCACGTCTAAATATAATATAAACAGCAAGTGGCGATAAAAACACTCCCCTGCTTCACTCCTGTTTTCACCTCAAAAACCATCTATCGTTCTCGCACTCAGTTCTAACCATTACAACTGCATTTCTCAATACATACTTTTCTATTGGCTTCTTTTAATCTACCCCTCCACTCCATAATTTCCTCTGCCAATAAGCTCTCCAGACTTTTTTCCTGGCACCGAATAAATGCTTTTGAGGTCGATGAACGCTAGCAAAAGAATCTCTTGCCATTTCACGGCATCTTCTCCGAAACGCATTCTTAGTGTGAATAAGAAGTCCGTCGTTCCTCTTCCCTCTTCTATACCCGTACTGTTTTTCTCCGAGTCTCGGCTCTAACCTTCTCTCTCAGCCTCCTCTCCCAATATTCTTTTCGTATATTTTCGCCAGATGGTCCACCAGTGAAATACCTCTATAATTATTAAAGCTTCCTGCATCTCCTTTACCTTTATATATCGGTAATATTATTGCTTTGGCCCCACTTTTCCGGCACCTTTCCCTCTCTCCAACAACTGTTGGTTCATCAAACTGATGATTCTCCTCTCAGCTCCTCTCCTCCCTCCCCCCAACCAACTCCACAGCCACTCCATCCCCTCTTCTGGGGCTTTACCCTTCTTCATCCTTTTTAACCTCCTCATATTCTTTTACCGTTATCTCTCCGCCTTCCTCCTCCTCTTCCTTCCTCCCTCGTCTGATCTACAGCTTGCTTCCTCTTGTTCCTCTGTATTCTACATTTAAGCAGATCTTCATAGTATTCGGTCCATCTACCATTTCTTTCTTCCGGTCTCCCAAGAATCTCTCCGTTTCTATCTTTTATATTTCTATTTACGGTTTTTGGTTTTCTATACGCCTTCGCCCATCTTAAATATCTTTTTCTTCCCTTCGCACACATCTCTCGTTATTTCTCCTGCCATTTTCTCCGCCTCCATCTTTTTTTGCCCTCCTCTTTATTCTCTCTGCCTCATTTCCTTGCCTGTACATATTCCTCCCTTGCTGCGGCGTTCCTCTTTTCAGCCACTTCCTCATTTTTCCCTGTTTTTTACTTAATTGCTTTTTTCACTTCTTCGTCACATGGTGTCATGTCTTCTCCTCGTTCCTCCTACCCATTTTTTTACCAAGAGTTTTTTTCTCTGCCCACTTCCTTAAGATGCCCATAGTGGTAGTTCTTCTTTTTTTTTCTTCTTATTCTTTATGGTTTCCTGCATTTCCCGTTCATAATTTCTTCTCGTTTCTTGTTCTTCTAACTTCTCCACTCTGATCACTGCCCTCTTCTGCTCATTTGCTCCTCCCTCCCCTCTTATCTTCAATGTCCGCCACCATTCACCAGTCTATTATCCGCATCTAAGGAACACTCCGGGATCACCTTTTACATTCTTAACGCATCCTTTTAATCCGGAGGACTATCTGTAGTCTATCACGCGATTTTTGATCGAATTGTTGGGTTACCTGATTCATCTATACCTCGTTAAGATGTGAGACTCTCTGTGCTTGAAAAACGTGTTCATTTTTTTTAGGTCCGTTTCTCACACAAAAATCAATCAACGACTCTCCTCCATGTTTCTTGTATCCTCTCCAATGGTCCAAATACTCTCTCCATCTCTCTTCTCTTTCCTACTCTAACGTTGAAATCTCCCATCAACAAGCACCTCTCCCCTCCTCCTCCACCACCCACCTCTTCCTCCATCAATTCCATAAATCTTAAAGTTTTTCCTCCTCTGAGTGCCCCCTGTTTGGTGGTGCAATATATCTGGGAATATTCTATATTTTACCCGGCCTATCTTCAATACGCACATCAACAACCTATCATTTATAATTTTTACTTTCTGTATACATGGTGACAGTCTTGGTCACTATAATTCCGACACCATGTTTTCTTATTCCTTCTCTCACCCCACTATACATCAGAACAAATCCTTCTCCCATTTCTTTACCTCCTCAAACCCCCTCACTCTCATCTCCGCATCCCCACATATCTATCTTCCTCTCCTTCAATGATATCTATTATCTCCTCCTCTTTATCTTCATAGGTACCATTTATCGTGGCGCACCTATAATTCTTAAAAGTGGTTTTTCCCTGAATTCCTATCCGTAAATCTCGCGAAAGTCCGTCGTCTAAAGTTTCTGTCCCGGCGTTCCGAGGCTCGCGCTTGAGTTCTGCAAGCAGTTTATTTTGGGAAGTGGCTTGCTAGGCCTATCCTTCCCTAGCCCTATCTCCTTTAGCCGAGGACACCTTTGGTGTCCTCGTTGCCCGGGGTGCACGACGGGGACGCGCAGTTGGCCTTTGCACCCCAACATAATTTATATATATATATATATATATATATATATATATTATTATATATATATATATATAATATATATTATATATATATATATATAATATTATATATTATTACTTAGATATATGATCTAACTGTCATCAGAGTTGGACGCATTGAAAACAGTTGGGAAAAAAGAAATGAGAAAACAAGAGAAGGCTTGGAAAGAGATTGAAGAGGATGAAAACTCTAGGAGAGCTACTGAAGCATGAATTGAAGCCATATTATTGTTTAGAAGTGGAGAAGAAATTTTATGAAACTGAATAACATATTTTAAAAACTTTTATTGAATCAAATATTTGGAAATGAAGATCAAAATTATAATTAAGTCAAAATTAATATTTAAAAAAACTTAAGAAGAAGAGCTACTAAATTTTCTATCCAGGTCTTCAATTAATTTTAAATAAGATATAATTTGCACTAAAATATTCTGTGAACAAGAAAATTTGGAAATAGTTTCTTCTGGATTATTTATGAATAACTGACACAATAATTTTGGATTACAAATAATTAAAGCTACTTCTAGGTGATATTTGGTCGATAAAGGATGAAGTTTTCGGCGCAGTCGGGACATAAGAAGACTTTCTTCGCACAGTTCTAGGGCGACAGGGCTAGCAACCTGGTCCTTTACTTTTTTTTTTGCTTAAATAACTTCAGGACCAGAATCGGAAACCTTTGCAACTAGAAACACGATCTTCAGGAGAACTCTGGGAGAACGATTTTTGAGGCCAAGTGGAAGAAGATGCTAGTTTCATTTGAAAGGGTGAAAACCCTACCTAAGAGTATATAAATCGAAAACCATTGGGCCGAGAAAGAGTTTTCTAGAGTGCTCCAGGATCAAGAGTTTCGAGGCCAAAGGAAAGAAAATGCTGGTCCAACTGACAGGGAGAAAGTCCTACCTGGGAGATGGTATAGAATGCAGAATGTACAATATATATAAAGGTAATCTTGAGACTCCCTGATTTACAGTATTAAGTATTTAAAAAGATTGTCATAGAACTTTGATATATCGCAATTTATATTTTCTAAAATTAATATATTTGTTCTATATTCTGTGCTTAAGAGCTAAGACACAATGGTCTCTCTTCTCATAATGTGGCCTATGAAATGTCTTGAAACCCTTAAACTTGTCATTTTCCTTTACAAGTAAAAATTAATATCCACATTATCAAATAAATTATCGACGTTAAGTTATTTGAAGTGGGCCAAATAAGTAGAAAATACTAATAAAAGTTCTTTCTCTCTCTCTCTCTCAAAAAAAAATAAAATAAAAATAAATAAATAAATAAACAAAGATGATTTTGTTATACCATTTCATTAGTATCGACAAATAATGTCGAGAATGTGTACTTCCTAACATCCATAAATGTGATTTGCGAATGTCAGAATCTGAACATCTGCGAATTTAAATAGTTCATTCATTCATCCTCTTAAAATATAATGCCGATTTTAATAATTTTTGCGGATTAATAAAATCTTCAGCAATATATTGGATGAAACCAAATAGAAATATTTATGCAATTTGTACTTTTATTATACACACTCTAGTGTTCTATCTATTTCTAATTGTAATCTATCTATAATCTAATTGTAATCTATCTACTTATATATAATTATATAATTACCTTATTATATTGTGAAGATATTCTCTGATTTGTGAAGTGAGATACTGACGTGGTGATAAATGAAATGAAAAGATGTTAATATAATAATATGTTAGTAGTCTATTAGTATCGTCTCGTAATCACAGTACCGTCCAAACAAGTCAGAAATATATTAAAGTCAAGTCGTTATAATAATAAAAGATACACGATGGATGATATGATGAATCAGTATGATATTTCTCACTCTCACTTTAAGGACAATGACCTCTTCTATGTTCAACTCTTCTATGTTCTATTTCTTCTTCAATTAATGTCGCTCTTTTGTTTCTTCAATATCTGTTTTCTCTCTCTTTTTATCTGTTGCTATATTATAATCGCTCTCAAATCTATTTCTATTTTATTATTTCTACTAATCAACAATATGTTCTCAACATTCATATAACAATATTCTTATATAATTTATTTATGCAACTGAAAAATAGAAACATCTCATACAGCAGGCAATGATGATGACTAGCATCAACATCGTCTGCTATCAATCTCACACCGCTCTCTTCTCTCTCTTCCATCCCCCTAATATTTCTCTTCAAACAACGAAAGATATTAATCATTATACTTCATCCAAACCTCTTTTATTTACATTCTTTCATTCCTACTATCAAAATACATTATTATAACTACATTTCTTTCCCAAGTTCATTTCTTCCATGAATTCTTCACACATATTCCACATCTTATACACTCTTGCACTTACATTTTTATACTTACAGTTCTTTCTCAAGTTAATTTCTTCCATAAGTTCATCACACATATTCCATATCTTATACACTATTTCACTTGCTTGACTCGTAATTTGCACCATTTTACCTTGTTGTGTTTCCTCATTGATCATTTTCTCTCTTTCACTCTTCTCTATTCTCCTTATGTCACAATTTTCTCCTTGTTCTATGTTTTCCTCCTCTTCTTCTTCACACACTACAACACTACTATATTCATTCCTACTATTATCTATGTGACTATCTCCCATTTGTATCTTTTCTGTTTTTCTCTCTCTACTGTTATTATTTTCATTTTTCTCTTGATCACTCTTCACTTTCTTCCGTTTCCCCCTTTTTCTCTTTTTTATTGAACATTTTTCTCCCTGATAATCTAATTCTTCTGTAAGGTCATTTGTGCTTATATAACCTTAGTTTCGATGTAGTTTCACTCTTCACTACTGTACCTGTATTAGGTCTCTCATTTAAAATTGCTTCTATTATTCTCTCTTCATTACGTCTCTTTTTTCTTTTTTTCTCATTCAAATATATATTTTCTTTTCTCCTTTTTCATTTCTTTTATTTCCCTTTTTCATTCACCACTAGTCACTTTCCTCGCGTCCCACTCGTAGCGACACATCGTACATTTCCGTATATTCTCGTCTCCGCGTTGTCTTGACCACTGTATTGATGCATGTCCTTTCTCACATCTGAAAGACAAAGTATTTGTTCTTCAAATCTTTTCGCTATAATGACATCTTCATGGCATTTGAAACATTACAATACCATCTTCTTTAACATTTCCCGAACGGTCTGATTGTATTCTTTTCCTCCCATTTATAACATTGTTATTCTTTCTTCTTTTTATTTTTCGCATTTTCCTCTTGTTTTCACTCTTGCGACTCCATCTGTGTTGTCATTTAATCCATAAACCTAATTTATTTCCTCTCACAGCACACTTGTTCTTTTCGTTCCTAGCTTGCTTCTCTCTTTTTACCGGCCCCCCGTCATTTTTCATCCATCTTGTCTTTTCTTACCCACCCACATTTCTTCTTTTCCTTTCTTTTTCGTTGTTAATCCCACTCTCAGTTTTTTATATCTTCAACATATTCTTAACATTTTGCTTTCTAATATTCCTCGTATTCCATTCACTTTCGCACATCCACCTATAATAATCTGTTCTTCCCATTTTTTAAGTTTTGCTGTATACAATAAATGCGCTCCTTTTACATCTTTACCCCACTCACTCATCCCTAAACAGTTCGCTTCACACATCACTTTTTCATACCGTATCACATATTCTTTCACGCTTTCTTCCTCTCTTCTATCAATTTTTAAAACATTCAGAACACTATTGAATCTCTCCACTCGTTTATCCAACTTATATCTATTATCTAAAGCTGCTAAAATTAACTTCACCCCTCCCTCTTTTGATAACTCACTCATACTAATATTCTTTGTTAATTCCTCC
>JABUQX010085830.1:42500-45000 GCA_015478945.1 Trachelipus rathkii
GGCGTGTATTCCAGAATTTACCAGTGAAGCACGTGTAAGATTGAGCTTAGCGGTTAAGCTTTAGGTCAGAAAACTGTAAGAATCATCACTATTGAATAATGCTATTTTTCAATCGATTATAAAACGTGGCAGGTGAAGAAAGACGAGTTTCACGAGCTTTCCTCAGAGGAGGTGGAATGCGACTGAAAAGTTAAGGAGACCGGTATTTATTTTAATAAAGTCTAAGAATAAGAAGAGTGAGGCAACAGTTTGACGGTCAGAAAGAGACTTGAGAGATTTATCTAGAGCATTAGAGTTGATAAGACGAAAAACTAGGTCCCCTTCTAAACCGGTCAAACTAAGGTAGAGTGAAACCACCCAGATGTCTTGAACACCCCATACGTCATACTACAGGGGAGAACGAAACCCTTATAAAGGGTATGCAGCTGGGATGGCGTGAAGAAGTTTTAAAGGAGTCTCAGAGCACCCGATCTCTTAGAAGCTTGTTTATAACGAGAAATAATGTGATCTTTCCAAGATATACCATGATAAAAGGAAACACCAAGAATATTAAGGGCACCAAGAGTATTAAGGACAACAAGAATATTAAGGACCCACAGAATATTAGTCGGCCCAACAATATTAAGGACACCAAGAGTATTAAGGACACCAAGAATATTAAGGACACCAAGAATATTAAGGACACCAAGAGTATTAAGGACACAAGAGTATTAAGGACACCAAGAAGTATTAAGGACACCAAGAAGTATTAAGGAACCAAGAGTATTATGGGACACAACGAGTATTAAGGCACCAAGAATATTAAAGGAACCAAGAGTATTAGGAGCACAGAATATTAAGGACCAAGAGTATTAGGAACCAAGGTATTAAGGACACTAAGATATATTAGGAACAAGAGTATTAAGGACACAAGAATAATTAAGGACACCAAAGAATATTAAGACACAACATATTAAGGACAACCAAGAATATTAGGCAGACGAAGGGTTTCAGGCTGCCGTGTTTCGAGAAGATAAAGGAAGATAAAGAACTTGAGTTTTTTGAAAGATTTTGAAAATAACCATATTTTTCTGTCCCAATCAGAAATTCGAGAAAGATCAGAGATTAGTTGCTCCAAGGACACCGTCCTTAAATCAGTTAATTGCTGTTGGGTGGGGCGTCTTTTAAAATGAAAGGAGCAGTGAATGGAGCATTCGTTGGCATAGGAGTGGATAGTGAAGTGGTAGAGAGAGAAGGTCATTAAAGGAAGGTAAAAAAGATTTGGAGAATATGACAGAATCCCTGAGGAGAACACCACTTTAACAGTTTTAAAAGATAGACGTTGTGTCTGCAATAGCTGCTATAGAACGACCGGAAAGGAAATCAGAGAGAAGGATAGATACCGAAAGAAGGAAGTTTGGAAATCAATGCTTTTGACCAGACTCTATCGAAGACTTTCTTTCCATATGTCTAGCCCCACAGCAAAAGATTTACCGAAATGCCGAACGGTAGAGGACCAAAGGTCAGAGAGAAGAGAAAGAGGTTCACCAGCCAAACCAGGGAGAAGAGGCTCTCTGCATCTCAGCAGACATTTTCCCCGGGCCTGAGGGGGTTTCTTACCAAAGTCTTACTTGCAATCTGAGATAAGATTAGAGGAACGGAGATGTTTACAAATTTTCCAGCTAATGAGATATTCGAAAACGTTAAAAAGAACTGGGATCAAAGGGATTGGACAATAGTTGAGAGGGTTGAGGAAAGGTCCCACTCTTTCGTCATAGGCTTGATGAGGGCACACTTCCAGTACGAAAGAAAGGCTGAATTGGAAAGGCAGAAACGAAATAATTTAGCAAGGTAGGGTGCAAGCTAGAAAGCACAAGTATTAAGAACCACATTGAGAATAATATCAGGTTCATTCGCTTCTGTAATGTTAAGCACAGAGAGAGCAGAAATAATTTCTTTAGAAGAATTACGCTGTGAGGATAAATGAGTTGGAGAGGGTAGAGGAGGAGGAATGTCACTGGAATCGTCTGGGAAGGAATAAAGAAAAAGGTCTGTGAGAGAGAGAGAGAGAGAGAGAGAGAGAGAGAGAGAGAGAGAGAGAGAGAGAGAGAGAGAGAGAGAGAGAGAGAGAGAGAGAAGGAGAGAGAGAGAGAGAGAGAGAGAGAGAGAGAGAGAGAGAGAGAGAGAGAGAGAGAATGTAAAATGGCAGTTGTACGGTCGAAAGATATTAGAAGAGGAAAAGAGGAAAAAAAAGATAAGTTTCAATTTTTTTGCAAAATGCCAGAAAGGACTTGGGGAAGAGGAACCAAAAAAGATTATTGCATTTTTTTTTTTTACTGACAAAAGAGTTTTTAGCGTCAAGAAGATTAGATTTTTCACGATTCTGGGATGAAATATAAGTTGTAGGAATTTCTGGAGTTTTAGGACGAAGGTAATTCCTGAAGGAGGCGTCCCTGTGGCGAATAGTACGAGAACGAGAACGAGAACGAAAACGAAAACGAAAACGAAAACGAAAACGAAA
>JABUQX010085831.1:0-22500 GCA_015478945.1 Trachelipus rathkii
TAATAATTATATAATAAAATAATTATCACACTAATAATAATAATTGGATGAGGAATAAATAAATAATAAATAATCCAATTTATTATTTATTCTATTCTAATTAATTATTATTATATTCTTAATTAAATTAATTTATTGTATTACATATTCCTATCTTATATTATTATTATTATTAATGTCATAATTTTATAATAATAATATTGTTATTTTTTTTTTGTCAACAAGTTTATGTGCGTACGTAAGCCCTACTCGTAATAAATAAAGGTGCCTAATTATTTGTTAATAAGGTGTAATTATTATTATTGAATTTTATTGGAAATTATTAAATTTAATTGTCGATATAATCAATTCATTTTTTTTCAATGTTTTTTAGCATATAACGATGAAATTAAAATCATCATATCCAATTTTGGAAAAAAATTTCACGTTCGCATTTTCCCATTCGGACGAGTCGGGACGTCGGGAGTGACGGAATTTCGGGAGGTCGGGAGCTGGGAGTCGGTTGTTTCTAAAATCGACTCTGGGGAGCGCGGACTTGCGGGAGTCGGTTGTGTATTCTTGTAAAAATGCGGACTCGTGGGAGTCCGCGGGGAGTCGGGAGTCGATCTATTTTTTCTCGACTCCCCTGATACCCTATGATATATATAGTATATAATATATTAATTTTTTTGTTATTAAATTTAGTTTAATCATACATAATTAAAAATTATTAAATTATTACTTTTTTTAAATTAATATTTATATATTAATAGTAATGTCCCTCATGGTTTGGTACCTTTCCCTTTCAAAGTTAAAAATTCCATAGATTATATATATATATCATTATATATATACATATATATATCCATCCACTATAATCACTATAACCTCTATTATATGTAATATATATATATATATATATATATTTATATATATAATATATATATATAATAACACTTGAAGTTACAATATATTATATTAAGGTTTTATTTTAGTAATTCTTCATAATATTTTTATCTGATAAAATTGTAGATTCTCTGAAATATATTCTTGACTTAGGGTTGTTAAATGAATATTTAATACATTACATTCAAGCAAAGAAGATCGATTGGTGATGTTTCCCGTCAGCATATAGACGACAAGTTTTTCTCGTTAATTTTTAATTTATTTATAGTATATAATTATATTTAATTGTAGAATACCCACAATATATCGACTATATACTCACAATCTAATTATAGTAGACATCTACACAAGCAGAATATAGATATAATATATATATATTGATTTTGGCGATACTTATATTATTATTATCATATAATATATATAACCCTATATATACGGAGCTTATATTATTATATCCTACTTTCATTATATTACTATAGTACCACAAGGTGTATGTACCCCCCGCACTCACGGGCAGATTCCCAATTTTCAAGGAGGGGGACTAGAAATATATTTGGTTCCGCGCCAATAAAAAAGAAACAAATGAGAAGAGAGAGAGAAGAGAGAGAGGAGAGAGAGTAGATGAAGGAGAGAGAGAGAGAGTAGAGACGGTAAGACAGAGAGAGAGAGAAGAGAGATGAGAGAGAGAGAGAAGAAGACGGAGAATGAGATGCACAGATATGATCGCCAGCACGGAGAAGAGTCCTGGGCCTATCTCAACTTTCCTAAGTAGCATATCTTACATCCGCAATTCTCTGTAAGTGGCGCAAGACGATATACTTTTAAAAAGAGGGAAATTAAAAGTAGCAGAGCAGAAAAAGCATATGAAGGCAAGGAGCCACCGAAGAGAGGTGGCTGGAAAGAATGAGGCCCGCACCACGAACAGCTTGGGGGTTCTGATATACACACATAATTCATAAGAAAGCAGGGCACCCCTTTCTACTCGAGGGCAACGCAATAGATTTGGAAATGTTAGTGATTAGCTCCCTCGAGTACCTGCCGTTGGTAGTGCCTATGTAAAGAGGTAGGGCTGTGCAACCCAACGTCGCGCGTTCTTACGTAGATATTAGAGCACCAGTTTTTATTTAGTCTTTTAATACATTAGCATCTCGATCCTTTATCCTCCCATTTAAAGTATGGTGTGAGCCCCGATGCCCCGAATATGTTGTGAATCAGTATTTTTTATACAAGGTGCGGAAACAAGCCACTTATTTTAATTACGGAGTCAACTTACAACGCAAGAAAAAATAAAAAACCTGAACAGAATACCGCCACAGTCTTTTTTGAGGCCTATCCTTAGCCAACCACTTGTGATACTGTAGGGTTCAATGTACACGCCTGTTTATCTAATTAATGTTTCAAGACCAATATATAAATGTTGTATTTCCTTTGTTGTCTATCATGGAGAGACGGGCCAGAATCATGTGAAGTCCCCATCCTTGGAGCTGCCCTTTTTTGAGACCAGAGTTTGGAAAGAAAGTTTGAAGTTTCTCTTAAAGAGCTATGAATTTCACAAGATTAAATAAAGACGACACCTCCAGAAGATCCATCACAGACTCGCAAGCCTAATGGAATCGAAATATTTTAATGGTTGAGAGAGTTAAGGTAGGGTAGGATTTTTGAATGAAGTGGTAAGATGGGAGTTTGAGTTATTGCATAAGGTTTAGACACGAGCTATGTAGGAATGCAAAGCTGAAGCAAGATCTTAATGAAAAGTATAAGTGTAAATAAAAAGTTCGGAGATTATAAACAAGAGACCATTAGGCATGAAAGAGCACATACAATTAACAATAAAGAGGGAAATACGAGCCGCTCCATCAAACAAGTATTGCATCATAGGAGCGATAAATGAAGGAGAAAACTAGAGATAAGTAAGCAAACAAGAAGAAGAAAAACCCCCCCGAAGAACCACACGACCTCTTAGACACATGTCATGCCACTTTCCTATAAACCCCACCACTACACAGGTAACTTCCCATAGTGCTCCCTGAGTGCAGAAGACGTATAAGTCAATGAGAGAGGAAGTATATCGATCAGTTGACCTCTGAGCCAGGCGAGGTCATATGAAAGATAGAAAACCGCAGGACAAATGACAACGAATAGATGATATGAATTACGTTTTCGAATGATACTACAATGATAAAAAAAATAATGAGTTAGAGGGAGGTTTACAAAGAAGAATAATACCTTAATCATCTTTAGTGGAAATAAGCAAATGAGATCTATAGGAACGATAGTTGGAATGCGGATCAGTTGAACATGTGCGCCATTTCCCCACGTATTAAGCGCCACTAGAAGCATTAAGAGCCTTTTCACAGAAGGAAGTATACATAAGCATTTAATAGATTACATCGTCCATTTCAGAGCAAATATGCCAGCGCCGAGGAATTTCGTGCAAGCTTTACAGAGATATTAATACAATCCATTCAAGAAGCAAAACCCTCATATAATTTCTATCAGACGATAGGAGAACACACAAGGGAGGTCAGCGCACTTTCTTTTGGTGAAAGCACTCTTTGCCTGTGGAATAATATCCCCCTCCCCCCCCACGATTCCGCAGCTGAAGTGAAAATTAGCAAGGGTGATAGGTGAACGAGACATTTTCCCACTTCAGATAGGCATTGTCTTTATCCAGAAGGGCATGAAAACATGTACCACATTGTTGCATCACGGATTTTGAGGAGAAAAAGATTTAGTAGAAGATGGAATAAACCTGCTCATTCCCTAGACGATTACGGCGTATACTTTTTGAACAGACGCTGAAACGTCCTCCTAGTCAAAATAGGATTCACACGAAGGGTAGGCAGCAAATTAGCAACACGTCGCCTCTCCCAATTAACCCGATTAAAGTGCCAGAAAATACGTGTAGGTCAGGAATTTTCATTCATCATCATCCATCTAATCATTTATCAATCAATTGAAGCACAAGCCTACAATAAAACATACAATCATTCCATCATCATCATACATCATTGCGATCGATCATCATCATCAATCATACACCTCTATCATCATATCATCCATCAATCATTCATAGTTTGCAGGAATCAGGAAGAAGCGCCATGCTTATTATTATTATTATTATTTATTATTATTATTTATTTAATTATTAATAATTATTATTGGAATAATAATTATTTATATTAAATTATTATTATTATTATTATTATTATTATTATTATTATTATTATTATTATTATTATTATTATTATTATTATTATTATTATTATTATTATTATTATTATTATTATTTATTATTATTATTATTATTATTATTATTATATTATTTACTTATATCCTTAACGTGTATTATTATCTCCAAGACAGAGAGGGGGTAAAATGCGTCACATGCACTGGAAACAGAAAAGTATCAGTACCCGAAGAATAGTGACGCAAGTCGAAAAGACAATCTCTAGCACCTAAACCTTAAACCCCGAGCCCGAATATATATAAGCCAACTTTTTTAATGAGAAAATCGCTGGCCAGTCAGAAAAAAAGTTCCACCTTTAAGTCACTTACACAGGACCACCCTCAGCGACCGTTTCCTGACCTTCACTAGTTGGCATCTCTTCAGGTATAAGGGATCTCTCAACTCCCTTGGCCCAGTTTGGGCCACAATCATACACCTCTGGTCAGCGCCCCAAACTAATCGTTTTGTCATTTCACCTCCTATCATCAGCCTCTTATCATGTTCAGCTCCTCTGCAACTGTAACATTCATCTCCACCAGGCAATTCTTTACTGACTCAATCCACTTCTTTCTTCGGTCTCTCTCTCAGACGGTTGATTCCAAGCACACTTCGCACACTCACTAAATACAGTCCGCTTACCACTCTCGACCTATCCATCCATTCTCTGGGCCCGGCATGACAAACCATTTCAATAGATGATGCTGTATTCATTTATCCTTCTGCCTCAATTTTACTTTCTTTCTTCCACTCTACAGACTTTTTCTAATGCGTTTAATTCCTCATGTTTATCAATTCTTCTCACACCTAACACGCCCCTAAAAATGTCCCTCTGTAACACTTTTACTTTAGATCTTATACTTTCTTATTTTCCGGACCATAGTTTAGTTCACTACTAATACATTAACCACAGGTAACACACTACTCATATAAAGAACCCTAGCGCTGCCACACGACTTAGTTCCTTCAATCCACCAAAGCACTTTCAATTGCTCACAGCCATCTTCCTCGCTAGTCGACGAACGTTTTCCTACTAACACTCTCCACATTTGTGCCGTCCCTTTTTCCATCCAACATGATATTCTTAAAAATATTTAGAATCTCTGGAGATCAACTTTTTTCCAATTGCCATCATCCAACATACTTCACCGACCGAGACTATGTACCTCACCCATCTAAACCTCAAACCTTACTCATATCTTACGTTTATTTCAAAACTCATTCCTTTTAACACACCCTGCAAATTACCTCTATCAATTCTTCAAATTCTTCTTCAGATTCGCCAACAATCCCACCAAACCATATCTCCGCATCATCATCCATCATCATCATCTCTTCCATTCTCCATCATTCTACACCTCCCGCTGCCATCCCTCCTCATAAAAAAATAACCCCATCCATGATACAAATTGAATAACCAAGGAGACATAACACTTCCTGCCCTTCACTCCGCCTCATTAATATTTAAAACACATATCACTTTAAACCCATTTATTCTGACACATTATTTATCGGTTTATTCACAACAACCGCCTTCCTACTAAATACGTCAAGTTATGTCCATCACTCTCTAGATTCCATTCAGAAGCCCCACCAACACAATATATATATTATATTACTATTCAAATTTTAAATAATATAACATGTCAGCCAATATGGTGCCATAAAGATCCTAAATCACCATCTCTACTTCTCCCCTCCCTCCTCACCCCCCTCCACCTACCCAACATTATTTCTATCAAATAATAAAAGATTCTCTCTTACCCCCACTACTGAGCACTCCATAGCCACATAATAAACGCACTGATTCAACTTTGAAAGCTGTGGAGCACTTTTATGGGCTCATTATACGTTCATGTACCTAAAACCTCGCAAAAACCTCTTTCAATGAAAAATAATCATGCGCACTTATTATCGTCTCCCAGAAATGTTCACACTCCATAAATCTAATACCATGCTATAATCCTGATAACAGTTATACCTCCTTAATTCTCCCCTTAACCCTTATATTAAAAGGGTACTATTACTGTTGCACTCCTCCAACCTTCGGAACTATTCCCTCATAAACGCTTTGTTTGCACAAGCTTCCAATCCACTCAATCGAGCCATCTCGCCTCCGTTCTTGATCATTTCACCAGTAATCTTTCATCCTATACCCTGTTAGATTTACGAAGTTCTCCAACCTTTCTCGCTTACCCATTACCTCTCTCACTCACTCGACCCTCAATTCATAAAATACCCTTATTCCTATCCTTGAACCATTAAAACCCGCACACATTCACTATCACCTCTTCATTAATACCCAATGTTAATGCAGATTTTTGAAGTAGTTCGCCTCCACACTTCCCCATCTCACATTCAATATACATCTCAGTTATGAAAGCATTATCCCTATCCATTATTTCTAGCAGATTCCCCTTATTCCTCATTCTTAACCTTTCGCCTTTCCTTCCAGAAGAGCTTCCTTATTCCCCTTGTAAGTTCACCTCCATTATTCTATTTCTCGTTTTCCAAACTGTTTCTTTTACGCCCTCTCCTCTCTCTCCTCCTAAACCCGAATAAATCGCGTGCATCTTCTATGTATTTTCCCCTCCTCTATTTCCTACCTTTATGTGAATCCTCCTCTTCAAAGAGGATTTCAGTTTTGAAAATGATCACTGTGGGTCTCTTTTAGTAACAATATCAAACCCACCCCGCCTATCTTTTATTACTTTTAGCAAACCGCGCTCCTCGCATCACATTAACCCTTGACCTTCTTCATTCCACCACTTCCACCATTCTCTTGCACTACTAAGAAATTCACATACTTCTTTTGAACTACTAACAAGAGCTTCCCTTCATTTGCTTCCAGATTTCCTCAGTTTCAACTCATAAAATAGTTTGTAGTAATAAAACCTTATTTATCTTGTTGACTTAACTTCTCAACTATTAAATTTAACGTCGCTCATTCTTCCCTTCCTTACCACACTTAAATCAATTCATAAAATCTCAATCTTACGCATTCTCAAGGATAGGGCAAAGAAAACAACATAATAGAATCGACCCATCCGGCCAAACACAACTCTAGAAAGGTGGTCACAAACACACTACAGTGATCACTGTCACCTTCAACCAACACAACATCATAAATCATAACTATTTCTTTATCGATTACCATCTCTCAACCTACACCCACCATGGAGCTCTTGTGGTATACCACCAATACCTCTATGTAACTAACTATGAGTACTCTTGTGTTTAAAAAAACTATTACTACACACATACATCTCTCCTCACAAAAATCAATCTACCTTCCTTACCATTCTCATTTTTCCCGAAACCACAAAGCTACTTGCAAAATAAACATGGATAAATATCTATTTTTTTGCTCTATTATTTAACAAAATTAGGTCATCCAACAATCAATCAATCTGAAGCTGCCTAAACTCATCCCATCCACAAAACATCATTCCTGAATTAATCGCGCAAAAATCGCATTCTCACTTCAACAATATCCCTTCCAAGCGATGGTACCTATCTCATGTCACACACCACTCATACCTTGACCTTTTTTATACCTCTAACTTTTACCCCATTAGATAATAGTGCTGCACACACACAAAATGCTACCATATTTCTCCGCTAAAAACCGACAAGTCCATCATCAGAATTTGCAAACTCTTCTCTCCCCTTCGCCTCATTCCCTTTCCACCACCAGCACAAACACATTCACACCACACCCCCACCACCATTTTCACTCCTATTTCCTTTAATCTTGTGTTCAGTCATTTCGCGCGAGCAAATCAATCTGCACCACTATCACACACTCAACATCCATCACCACCTCTCTCCTCCCTCCTTCTCTTCAACATTTTTATTCCTCTGACATTCCATGCACCCATATTCGGATTGCATACTCATTTAGCCGAAAGATAGGCAGGCTCACTTACGCGGATCACCAACCTTCCTCCCCAAGGCATACATCAGCTTCTCTTAATCAAAAGATAAGTGTAGTGGCGCAGCCCAACCCCAACTACCACGTTCTATGGACTCCTTCTACGACACGCAGAACATGCGATGTGGGCAATTCTTTCTCCCCCCCGACATATGGATATAAGGGATAGGTATATTTGTAAGATGTTGTCTAGAAAAGGGTTGTGGATATAAGTATGTGTATATGAATATTTGATAAAAGGTGTGTCTCTAAGGTTGTTTTTTGTTCTGGGAGGATAAGTGGTGGATCATGAACGCAAAAAAAAAAAGCGAAATCCATTAGGCACTGGAATGTCCATACAGGGGACCCTACACACCATAAGCCAAATATATAATATATTTTATATATAATATATATATTACCTTTCTATACTAATGTCACTAACAATATTGAGTATTATATATAGAATATATATATAAATTATTTATATTATAAATATACTATTATTTATATTAAACTATTATAATTTACAATATTATATATATATAGTTGTATATATATAGTTGTATATAGAAAACTAATTACATTATATATATATTCTTCCATACTCTGTTGAAAAATATAAAATTAAATATTATTATTTAAAAAAATATATGCACTTGCCCACTACTATACTACTCACTGAAAGTTATCTATTTTCTCTAAATTTATGCCATAATATCAGCAAACGGATTGGTAATCACTTTTATATTCAACATGAGAGATAAACAATAGAAAGCCTATATTAATTACTTCATTTCAGTATGACGCTAATATATAATAATCAATAAATATAAAATAATAATAGTAATATGATAATAATATTAATAATATAATATAATATATTATATAAAATAATAATAATAATATATTAATAATACTATCGGGCACTTTTGTTTGTGTGATATAACATTGGGAATCGGGATTGTGGACTAATATCTTTTACTACGACTTGACATAATCGATCATTCTATGACAGTACGTTCTTATCGCTAAACTATATTTTATTGCTAAATCACTATTTCTATAATGTATCAACATCACTTCACACGTGGTTGGAGTAGCACAGTATGATTACGAGGACCGTCCCTCCGACCATCGGGGGGGGGGGTAAACCTCTCCGTTCTCGCTAGAATTATCAGTAATGTATATCATGTGCTGACCAACACACTCTTACTATTTAATATTATCACCTCTTGTAACATTTTCAGTATCCGCTTTTATTACTCTTAACCATCCCCTCTCATTCACTCCCCTGCCACTATAAACATCCCGTCTTTCATTCTCTCTCTCTCTCTCGTCTACTTTTTTTATAAGTAGTATACTTAAACAGCTAATTCGTTTTCGAGCCCTCTCCGTCTCCTCTTGGCTCGTCCTATATATTATCATATATATTATATATATATATATATATTATATATATATATACATTAATATATCTAATATAAATTTTAACACCACAAATATTATAAATAAACAAAAAACATAAAAAAATTAAAGCGGGGAAAATACGGAAAAAAAAATATATTAGAAAAAATAACAAATTTGGAGCCACCGATATAGTCACGGGACAGAGGAAAATAATCCGCAAAAACGGACAAAACACCCCCTAAAGATATAAAAATCCTAAAAACCCAAATATAAATTAAAAAATGTTATAAATGAAATTAATTAAAAATAAAAGATAAATAATTTAATATAAGTACAATATAAGTAAAAATAGATAGATATATGATTTTATATATATATATTTTATTTAAGTTTTATATTATTTTATATAATTATTATTTTTCTACGTATGGTATCTGGGCTGTGCGATGGAGGCCCTAGGGGAGGTTTTTAAGATATTTATGACGGCTAATCCAGACGCTGTCCCTAATCCTGCTTTCCCTCTTTATCTTTATTCTCACTCTTTCAAATTTCTATTCGGATTTCAACTATATAATAATAAACAATACAATTATACATAGTAGAGATATGTTTTGTTGTGTTGTCGGGTGGCAGAGAACTCATACTGGGTGTGTAAACTCCATGCGGCGTGGTGGGTCGGTGGAATGAGAGTTGAGATGGGGTTAGTTTTTGTGGGATTAGGATTTCGTCAATACATCCGTACGGAAATCCTGAGATGGACAAAATCAGTCCGGGTAGGGTCTTTCTGGGTGTGTTGGTTACCCCCGTGTGGGGGCAAATGTGCGAATTATTTGATATAGTAGAATTTAACGCTGGCGCTAATTTTTTACCTGCCCAAAATTTAAATTTAAAATTACCAATATTGGTCACAGAGGTTCTTGACCAGGTTAAACGTATCTCTGGACGACTGGATATGAATGTATAGTATGACCGTTGGAATAGCGCACTAGAAAAAGGCACCATGTCCGGACTAAAACGAGTGAAGAGGTAGGAAAGGATAGGAGGCTTCCTTATTTTTGTCGCAATCCTTGGCTGTTCCATGGGAAGGTTATGGTTAGTCCGCTTGATTCTTAGCCCAATAGGTGGCCATCTCCCAGCCCGCCCTTCCTATTCGCCGTAACGATGATTTTCGTAGGCTATTACGAGTGGACTACTTACAAGATTTTATTAGTTTGTTTCACGGAAAAATACTCAAAAAACGAATTCGCGGGTCGTAGTTATAAGGCAGATTATGGAGCAGGACAGAATTTTTGTATTCAAGATTGATTATGAATTGAGGAAACTTTTAAGGTGCAGAAGGATGAGTTTACTGCTGTTGAACTCTTAATCCCAGCCCTATCCGGGAAAAGGTGTCGGTGAGCCACCGATGCAATACCCCCCGAATATCAGCGCGCATGTCTAGGTGAGCCCATTATGAGAGAGACAAGAAATTAATCTGTAGAATTTTATCATGAAGAGCGAGGTCTCACGAAGAAACAAATTTTTCGGAAACGAGAAATTATAGTAATACGAATGTGTTGCGTATTCGATGCTTTGCAACACCAAGTGTATTTGTTCGGAAATGGGGATGCTGGAACCGGGCGTTATCTTTTTTATCCGTAATTTCATTTGACGGAGATTTACGAGTTCTTTTGGCCTTCTAGAAGAAGGAAGTTTAAAGCTAAAGCCCTAAGCCGCGAAGGACACCCTCCTCCCGGAGAATTTAAAGAGCCCCTGTAGAAAAGCCTTATTTTTCCATAAACAAGTCTTTAAAAAATTGCTCTAATAGTTTTTAGCGTGTGATTTGTTTGTATTAAGCCAATAAGAATAATTATTTGTTGCACTTCTTATACCCAAAAGGTGATTACCCTTTGTTGGGATTTTTAAATCTTTCACTAGGAGACAACACCTCTCTTTAAACATACTGAGATTACCCTTTTTTCTTCGCTCAGGGTTTTTTTTCATATAAATTTATCTTTTAATTTTAAAAATTAATGATACGCCAGCAGAGAGGTGTTGTTCCGGTATTTGGGCGAAACGAAGAGTTCAGGAAAAGAAAACCAAAAGGTTCTGCAATTCCCCGGAAGGGGAGAAATTTTTCCGATGGTTTTATCAAGGGCAATAAATGTTGAAAATTCATTAGAAAGTTTTCAAAAAAACAATATACACATATATATAGAGAAAAAACTAGAATTAAGCTCAATCAATTCTTTTGGAGATAAGTCCGGCGAGGTTCAGATGCCTTTAACGCCGCTCACTCTCTTCCTCGCGCGCGCGATATATGATAGTAAAAATTACCCATCCCCGAGAAACTTTTCTTGCACAAAATTTTTTTTCTGAGCAGAGCGAATCTATTCTATGGAAACTCGTGACTATAATCAAAGCAACGAACCAAACCCTGCGGGAGACAACAAACCGAACACAACCGACCTTCCCCTCCTTGCGGGCCGACACACACATTAATCTTCAGACGCATTCTTCCTCACTTATTTAATTCTAAGTAAATGAATTTACAAAAAAATGTTCTTTGAAGAGGATTATACAATCGTGGTACTTAATGCGAAGAGATATTTACGTAGTTATTGTAAAAAAGGCTGACCTCCTCAAATTTTAACCTTTCCACGGTGAATTTTTTAGTACATATTATTTTATTATTTTGTATTAGAAAATGAATAATTCATATCTCATCAGATTTTATTCAACAGGTTAAGGAGTTTATAGCTAACTTTTCCTGAGACGGGCGGGGATATTACAGAATTTAGAATATTTAACATTTTATTTTAATTTGTGGTTTTTGGCTTTTTTAGAAACCAGATGAAAGTTATTTATAAATCCCTAGTTTTTAGAGATCTGCAATTGTCAATTTTGTTAAATAATTTTTATAATCTTATATAGTTGGCTGAATACTCGGCCGCAAACAAAAGTTAACGTATCCTCCCGACCGACTCCCCCTCTCCCCATTTTTTGGAAGATTTGGGAAGCTGGGGCAATCAGTCCTAACCGGGATATGATCGCAGGAAAGGTTAATGTGAATTACAGAGAGAGAACTAGGCGAATGGCAACAAGCCGGGGGAGATAACGGGAAGGAAAAAAAGGATATCTATACCATAAATATAAAATTTAATTCAAAAAAAGTCTGAAGAGAAGCAATATATCCCGGAAGAATAGAGGACGGGGTGGAGATGTCATAAAAATACCTTGCGGTAGGTGAGTGAAAAAGAGGGAGAAATTTCTTAATTTTAAAACCAAATTTCTCGGACTAAAACGAAAAAGTTGTATAAATATATATAATATATTAATTATGTATTATTTAAATTAATTATTATATTATTTAATTATTAAATTATATTATTATTATTATTATTATTATTATTTATTAATTATTTAATTATATATTTATTTATTCATTATAAATATTATGAACTCGGAAACAAGATTATAAATTAATGACCGGCCCTTTTTTATATAATTTTACTATCGCAGGGATCATAGCCGTCAAATAATATAAAATAAAGGGAAGGTTCATATGAGAATATTGTTTCTTTTCAAGTGTGTGCACTTTCCCTATGCCGTATGTCTCGTTTCGGAGAAGTCCTTATGGCTAAGAAGAAAAAAAAAAGAAGGACATCAGAATTTTTCCAACCGAAAAAGGAAAAAAAGGGTTTAAAAAAGACTTCTTCTTCCTTTCTAGACGCCAGCCAGCTCGCGGACCCGGGGTTGCAATTTTTATATATTAATTTGATTTATTCTAATATTCTTTAAATTTAAAAATTATACCGTATAATCAGAATTTTATTCTGATTCTTTTGTTGCTTGCCCCTGTTTTTCAGACTTTGCGTACTATAGTCGTATTTTGAATATTATTTATTTTTATTTGAAAGTATTTAGTGTTTAAATAAAAGATTTATGTTTTTTTTCCAATTTATTAACAATCCTTAGTAAATAATAATACAGCGATAAATATGTCACGTGTTATCTAAAGAAAAACTAACGAGCAAACAGAGTTAATAATGACACATATATAAGAAATCGTATTTTATTAACAAGGCATACAAACAAAATATATCAAAAAAATGTGATAAAATGAAAGCAAAAGAACACATATTAATAGATTTTTGAATTTAAGTTACAAGTATACACACAAAAATAAAGGACAAACATGTGATTATAAATAACGACAAAAAATGAAATACATAAAGCAACACTACAAATTTAAGATGGTATCTTTACATATTTCGCAACATAAATCGACGCGAAACACATTGCACGTTTTAAAAATGCACTTCATTAACTTTTTGTGGTATTTTTTATCTTTCAATGTCATTTCTATAGTCTTTCTTAGAACCATCAGTGGATACATTTCGATATCATCATCGTCCTCTTCTTCGTCGTCGCCGTCGCCGTCGCCGTCGCCGCCGCCGCTGCCGCCGCCGTCGCCGCCGCCGCCGCCGCCGCCGCCGTCGTCATGGTGTTCCCGGTCGCTGGCGTTCCCGTTTTCCTCTTTATCCCTAAGTGGTGGCGGTGGTTTGTATTTAGAGAAACGCTCGAAGATGGAGAAGGTGTTATCATTCTGAACAACCTGCATCATTTTTTCATACAGAATTATAGGCATGGTAATTTTGTGAGATGTTTGCATGAACCTATAAACGCTATCCGATATTTCATCGCTTTCCGCATCATCTTTCAACTCCTTTAGAACGCTTTTGACGTCAGAGTCGTAATAGGCGACGTAATCTAAAATCATATGAATATGGAAGCAAATAAGCTGGAGATTGTAGACGTGCTTAGTATTTAATTGCACGAGCGTCTGATTTATTAAATCCGGCATGCTCATTTTTTCAATATTTCCGTTACATTCCAAATTCAACACATCGACATCAAATGGTATGGCGTAAGCCTCGATGAAAGGCTTGTCCTTGAATCCCTCGACGTGAAGATTATTTATAATCATTTTATCGATTATGCTATGTCCTTTATTTAGAGGCCTGCCGAACTTGTTCTTATAGAACGGGAAGAAAATTGGCGTGCTCATTATCATCTGCACGTCCTCGTCGAACGTGTTGAAATTTTGCTCGATGCTTGTACGAATTGATTTCATTTGTTTGGCCTGCTTAAACAAAGGTAATTCTTTATCGCATCTCTTCAACATCAGCAAGGAATACAGCGAGTAAAAGCTGTTGAGGGACTCGCAAATGTTATTTTCCTTCAGCTGCAAGCTCGGGAATACTCTATTCTCGCTCACGAACTGCGCGATTTTTGAAAAGAAGAAGCTGTACGATTCTTCGTTCGTACTACTTTTATCGTTTACCGAGAGTAGAGGCGATAACTTCTTTTTCAAATTGTTAGCTTGCGCGTTCAGCGAAACGTGTTTGTTCTGCCCCTGCCTCATCGTCGCGTTGAGGTGATGCAAGAAATCGCCAAGCTCCGAAACGAAATCTAGAAACTTATTCGTTTTAACGCTGGTTTCATTGACGGTGTTTAGGGAGAACACCAAGTGCCTCTTTTCCATGGCGTCGTCGACCGGATAGTCCACATCGAACGAATTGGCTAGCAAAAATAGCTGGCAATTGACGCATATCCTGAAAGCTTCTCGGAAGATGTTTCGCAACTGCATTTCCTGATTCGGCGTCGTAACCGTCTTCAAAAGATCGGGCTTGATCATATGTCTCTTCTGTACGTCGCTCTTCCAGAGTACATTTACGCCACCGAACCAAGTTTGCGATTTGTTTTTTGAGGAACTTCCCGCGTCGTCTTTCGAAACGTTTTTATAAACTAAAGCTTTCGAATCATTCCCACCGCGCTCGCCGCCGTACTGTTGGGACGATAAGATCGCTGGACAGCTTGTTACTGTTAATTTAACGGGTGGGTTAATTTCCTTTTCGTGGACAGTGTAATGGTGGGAACTCTTTTTTTTCTTTCTATTTCGTGTACCGTCCTCTTTAAACGACTCGCCGTAGTCGTCGTTTTCTACATCGCTGAGAATCGCATCAACGCCGGCACCTGTTCTTTTCCTCTTGACTCGCTCCTCTGTCGAACGTTTTTTCACGGCTTTTTCTTTTTTCGTCGTCTCTTCTACGTCGTTAGCGACTTCTTCTACTATTGTCGTGGACGTTGTAGCTGCTTCTTCTTCTTCTTCTACCGATGCCACTGCCGATGATGTTCTTTTAGCTCTTTTACGTCTACCAGTGGCACTGGTGGTGGCTTCGTCATCGGCCGCGGACGAGAACGAATCAAGGCGACGTCTTTTTTTAATAGTAGAAGAAGAAGAAGAAGAAGAAGAAGAAGAAACCCTATAATCAATTTTGGTCTGCCAACAAGCTTTATCGGTGTCTACGGTCTTTATCCCTACCAAACCCAATGATGCCTCATCTGCGTCATCAACAATCTGGTATTGACCCCTGGATGCGTTTTCAGCTCGAGCGGTATTATCGAAAATATTTTTTTGCATTTGACTTTTCGTCGGTCGGCCAAGGAGGAATTCTAAAATTCTTCCGCAGGCCACCGAATCTTCGTGAAATTTTAGCCATATCGATTCAAGCGCCGAGGAAGGGACGCGCTCTTTGGCATTGTCTTCAGATTCTGATTCTTCGTCGGAGGCGTCCGGACCCACTGTTGGCGGTAAGCGGAAGGGGATGACGGCGTCGGCGGCGGTGGAGTTGGAGTGCGCGACTTCGGCCGTTTGGTGGTAATCCTCTATTTTTATAATTCCTTTATACGTTGCTTGATCTATGTAATTCACTAATTTCTCTTGATTCAAATAAAGAACATTATTGGAAAACGTCATTGTTTTTCTTATATTCGGAGATATCCGATTCCACGAGGTCGCAATTTTATCCTTCTTCTTTCGGATTATCGGTGAAAAAGTTTCGTTATGCCAGCTTTTAAGAACTTGGTCGGTTTGACATACGATGGATGACTGAGTTACGTGGTGGTATTTTATAAAACTGCTGGCAGAGACGTTACACATCAACGGAGACCCATTGTTCCACGTGTAACTCGTCGAAGAACAAAAGAGTTTTGGCGAGAAGTCGAAATATTTATCGTGGTCGACGAGCGTTGTAATTTTTCTTCTCCTTCTCAATCTTTTGTGCATTCGCAAGCGATGACGAGTCGCTGCTTCGACCCCACCTTCTTGTCCTTGCTGCAGCCGCTGCTCTTTATTCGCGTTGAAATTTTCGATGACGCGGTCTGTGCAACTCTTTATCAACGGGTGATTTACATCCTTTTTTGTCGAGGCCTCATCTACTATAGCCCCGTGGGTATTTTCTAAAAATCTCAAATTGGGCATAGCTGACGAGCTCGAACCGCCTTTAGTGTCGAAAGCCGATAAAGAGCAGTTAGCAAAAGATAATTTTCCGAAGCGCCTTCTTCACGATCGTCATGAAATTCGACTTCCCCTCGTTACCTTTCACTCCGACCAGTATGGTTATCGTTTTTTCCAGCATGTTGTAAGAAGCTTGATTGATAGTGTACAATAAATGATGCATAAATTCATTATCCATGGTGCTAAGAAGGTTTCCGTAGCCGACGAAGGTCATCAGGTGCTTAAGCACGTATAGATACATTTTGTTCTTTTCGATTAATTTATACAGCCTATAAACGGGGTTTGATAATGGCGATTCGTCAACCGCCGCCGCCGCTTCTTCTCCTCCGGCGAATTCTTTTATGGCGTTAAATATGGTATCTATCAGCTCTTTTTCGCTCATGCTCTCCTTCGAAATCTTGCCGTTTGCGTGAAGGAAAACAAAGACGTTTAAGCCTTGGAATGCCGTATTCGCGTTCAGAAGATTATGAAGGATTAAGATGATTTCGTCAAAGTTCAACGAAATATCGTGAATGAGCGCCAATTTCTCAACCGATATTTCGTTTGATATCACCTTCGAGGTCCTCGCGAAAAGTTCGTTTTCGCATCCGCAAATCAAGTACCCCCCGTCGGCTTCTAAAACGTTCGGCCGATAAGACACTAGAGTCGGACCGCCGTCCGGTCCGCCGATGAAATCTTCATTTTTCGTAACGAACAGTTTCTTCACCGGTCCGGCGAACGGTTGGTTATGATGTTGGTTAAACGCGTTCGCCAACACGCTGGAAAAAGTATACGTCGACAGCTCGGCGTATCTTTTTATATCGGTATTGAATTCGTATTTAGTATTTTCTTTCCGATGCTCTTCTTCCCCCGAGAGTAAATATTTAGATATATTGCGCGACAAACCCGGCAAAAAATGTTCTTTGTGAGAGTGGAAATCGTATCGCAACAATATCTGATTTTCGGGTGACAATTCTTCTTTCGAAAATCTCGGATCGTCCCCGACTTTGTCAAGATCGTAATTGCGGGTATCGTCGCCGCTGCCGCTACCGCCTCCGTCGTCTTTGCTTTCGCCATCGTCGTCGTCGGCGTCGGCGTAGTTGACATTCCCACGGTGGTATTGATCATCGTCATCCGACGTCTCTTCGTCGTCGCTCTCTAGACCCCATCTTTCATTCTCGTAGAAATTTTTAGGTTTCTCCTTTTCCATTTTCCTGCTCAAAATATTTCGCATTTTAACGGTGTTAAAAATGCCTTCCATGATTCGATTTTTATCCAAAGGTTGGAGTAGAATATCCAAGCGATGAAAATTGATATTCTGCGTAGAGTAGAATTGGTCTTTTACGTACGGTTTGGTTATACGATGCGATTGAGTATACATATCATATCTGTATTCAGAAATTCGACGCACAAACTACAGGTTCACGTTCTATCTCACGGCAAAGAAGGATATGAAGCAGAAATTTGTTCGCTAGCGCTAATCCTCTGATGCATAATTTTTCTTGTTCGGTATTTACTGAGTATAAAAGAAAGAAATAGATGATCAAAAGAAGAGAGAATAAAAAAAATTGAAAAGAAATCAAGTCGATATATAATAAAAATACAAATACGCTATCATCGAAAGGTAATACATTGTGATATGCGAGACCATCCCCAACACGTCTGGCTCTTTTTGTATCGATTATCTCTCGTGTTTGATTATTCAATATATATGGCTTTGCTCTTAGTTATAAGAAAACTATTAATAAAAATACGAAATAATATACAAAATCAAAATTAGAAACTGAGATAGAATCAAATATGTTTGGCTACTCATTTTATTATTTATTAGGAGGCAGGGGACATAAATACTATACTATATATTATTTGGTTAAAAGGTATTACAATCGGCAAATGTAGGGGGCTCGAGCCGACGCTGAAGAGATATTAAAGTGAGGTGGACGTTTTCCGATACCCGTAGGGGAGGGCGGAGGGCGCACATCCGCGTGCTGACCTAGACTCTCGCTCACGCACATACGAGTGACCTAAAGAGCGGTCTGGCTTCTCTCGTTGACCGAGACCCTCCCCGGAGGGGGGGAGAGAACGTCTCAGGCGACTCGGTAAGATGTTGATCGCGTAAGTCGTATGAGAGCCAGTTGCGACGCTCGCTCTGCCTAAGTGCGTTATAGTCGTGATCTCGGCTTATAGCGGGTATTCTTAGTAACACAGAGGAGAGTTACAAACAGCATATAATCTTAGTGTAGAGAGGAGTACTTCTGAATTATATTTTAACGAGTAACTCATACTTAATATATGTGTTCTCTATAAAAAATTGGTCTCTCTATATAGCCGAGTTTTTATAGCGTTACTTTACGTATTATTCTACGCAGATAACAAAGTTTCTCCTTGATGTATTATCTATTGTTAGAGCTCACTATTTTCCAATATATAATATTTACCAGATCGACTCTACGCTCAAATGTTTATATGTCGACGAGAGTAAAACTATTGCTGTTTGAGATTAATCGATAACTGTTTATCTTTTTTTATCTGTACGCATATCGTTATTATTTTTTCGTTTATAAATATTATTTTCTTATAACATCTCGTCTCGCCCTTCAAAATTGACATGCGCATCTCAGACAAGTGTTGATTAAGTGCTTTTATATCACTGCATCGTGATACGTTATGTTAGATCGTTGCAGTATTTATCTGGATGACGTGATCACGTTTGTGTCGTCGAACAACATTAGACTTTATTTAACCTCCACCTAGTTATATTTTATTATATATTCGTTATATAGTTGTCGGATAAATCGTTCGTTTCTCCTCACGTATCAATTTTCTGAACATTTCACAAATGTATATAAGTACCGCTCTACCCTAAGATATCCTCTAGTGAGCTCATACTATTTGGATTTATTTGGATGCGACGCGCCTCCTCGATTATGTAGTCGTTAAATACCGTATTGATTAACTCACGACTATATATATATCTATATATCATATATTACGCTTTTCCTCATATATTCAGAACCTACTCTTTTCCACCCTCAGATATCTAGGTTTATCACACACTTATCCATGTTTATAAGGTTATGATAAGTTTTTCTCGTCTCAAGGGTGTATTATCTACATATCAATTCGCCTCTCGGTGATACTGAACACACAGATCTCTTTGTCAGTTTTATGCTCTCTACACTCCGTTCGTCGTTTCTCACTTTACGTATTATACTCTAATTTAATCAGTCAGTGTTCAAAAGGATATAAATTTATGATCCAGATATTTCTATCTGATTGTATATAATGTCAATATTCAAATACTTAAATTTTTCAGCACTTTATATATAGATAACGTCACATAAATATTATTTGTCGACGATGTTTACATTTCATTATACCGATAGAGTACAGGAAACTCATTATAAACTCTGTATATATGCCTAATCGTTCATTCTCATTTTTATATATATATATATATATCTCAGTTTGTAAATTAAATTACACTTTCATATATAATTTTAATAATAATGTATAATGGCGAACTAGAATCGTATGTTTACAATATATATATAAAATAGCTGAGAAGTAATGATAACAGACGCTTATTTATCCACGTATGTTGGTTCTTAATCATGACGAAGATGAATAATTTAGCTATTTTACTACTTTGTCGATCAGAAATATCTATCCATCAATATAATAATTTACTATGCTTTTCTCTCTATTTTCTTTTATATTCTCGCTGAGTTAAAGGGCATTGCATCAAGTAAAACCATTAATGAAGGTTATCGTCTCAATAAATTGAGTGGAAAGGCTCTCACACACTCTCATCAGTATAACACGCAGTACTGGAGAAGTTACACAATACTACAATTCTGACTACAGCAGTAACAATAATTCTGGCCTATTTCTTATTGTTTTTGGTATACACGCATAACGACTAATAAGATTTTGTACATCCTCTCGTAAGACATATAGCAATCTCGAGCGCTTGATACTATTTCAATCTAAACATTCCTTTTTCAAACGCTTAAAAGGCGCTATCGAAAAGAATAGTAGATAATTTAAATGAACACGAGGATTATCTATTGACAATTAAATAATTATATTACAAATTAGTTTTTACACTGCCTAAACATTAAACTGAACTTCACCAGTCAAACAATTACCTGTTCTTCTGATTTATATCTCGATTTCCTTTTGCGTCTCAGTCGAGGCAGCTCTCGTAGCGGCACTATCTTTTCAGCCGTAAATCATTAAGTGATCACGTGGTGATGAGTTAGCCAGGGTTCTTCGCATATCATATATCACATCATTATCATCCCGTAACCGTCTCTGTATACTTCATTCAACTTAGAGCAGACAGTCAACTATACGCTTCGGTGGCAGTACATATAAAATATCCCCAACATTGCTAATATAAAGGCCCTGTTCCATACGTATGAGAGATCGCAATCTAACTATCTTGTCACGCAGAATTTAACACAATATATGATCATCGTATGCTGTAGAGTAGTAGCATCAAATATTATTTATATTTCATCTCTCTGGAGATGTTCCTAGCTTGTAACCACTTAAAGAACAGTAAGTAATAATATAAAGATTGTAACCGTATGGAAGGTCGGATTCTAGAGAGCGACCAACTCCGAGATGCTTACACCAGATTGGTGTGATGTTTAGGGGCTATGAAACAAAAAATGTCACTCAAAATAGTATTTGTCGATCAAGTTCTCTCTTCCGTCTATATATAACGCTATCGTAACCGACATCACACAGACATATCTGCAATCAAGCTGACCGCAAACTGCAGCTCAACACCCTTGTCTTTGGAATTGAATATTCTTCGGCTCTCCTCATCTCTTCGTTTATACTATATATTTCGTGGTAAGAGAGCATACTTGCTTCTCATTAATAATCTAATGGCTATTAATAGGACATTTATAGGTGTATGGTGGGGCTACGTCATATTTAGTATATTTCTTGTCACATCAGCACTCTCCCTCATTCAGCCCCGGTATAACTTGCTCTGACTACGCGTCGGTGTCCATGTAATATCTCCAGAATCATACGGAATAAAACGTTAGAATTTAAATCAAACTCGATACCTTGCAGCGCATCTGCACTAATATCAAAATAGTTCTCTTTGCTCCTATGTCGCAACAGTATAACATTTTCCTTAACGACGATTAGCACGGACACGTGTTCCATTCTGACGTAATTGAAAATCCAACTCCAATATAAGCAAAAATAAATTCCAAAAATTACAAAGAAATAGAATGTTGTATACACGCAATACAAAATTCAATAATGCGTTCATTCTAAATATTTCTTCTTTTCCTTCGTAAGCGGCGCTGACCAGGAGAAGAATAGCAGCGGTGGATTGTGCTCTGTTTAAATGAGACGGCGTGGACCGGCGTTCTGTTATATTCTTCCTACCTCTCTTTGTTTCCATTCATCACTCTCAGCATCTTACTATCTCCTTGACCCCCCAGCCTCAACCGTTATGATCATTTCATTAACTGGTGCACCTCACTTGTGACTCGGTCATTCTTCAAGACCAGTTCTACTTTGTGTGCTTACTCTTATATCGACGTGCTAGTAATTTAAATCGTAGCCCCAATGTATAAACCGTCCTTTCGCTCCGTATGTAGTCCTTGCCCAGATTTTATAGCGTGATTTTCGCAGGGCGACCCTGTACAAACAACTATTTATAAAATTATTATTAATCTAATAACATTTCTCGAAAGAATAGCTAATATGATG
>JABUQX010085832.1:0-15000 GCA_015478945.1 Trachelipus rathkii
GTAGGTTGATACATGTACAACAGGAAGCTGAAGAAGATAAAAAAAAGCAATGAAGGGGCAAATGCAAGAACATGATGTAGACTTGGTTGATGCTGGTGAGGAAGTATATTTTAAGAGAAATGGATACACAATGGAGGCCCTGCAAAAGTGATAGGCAGAGATGGAAAAATGGTGATAGTAAAGCATGGGGGTACTTTAAGGGATGTAGCAAGGGTACCTGATATTGAGGATATTGGAAGATGAGAGAAAGGAAGTGAAAACGAAGTACAATAAAGAATGATAAGAGAGGAAGAGAGAGAGAGAGAGAGAGAGAGAGAGAGAGAAGAGAGAGAGGAGAGACAGAGAGAGAGAGAGAGGTAGAGAGAGAGATAGAGAGAGAGAGAAGAGGAGAGAGAGAGAGAGAGAGAGAGAGAGAGGAGAGAGAGAGAGAGAGAGAGAGAAGAGAGAGAGAGAGGAGAGAGAGAGAAGAGAGAGGAGAGAGAGAGAGAGAGAGAGAGAGAGAGAGAGAGAGAGAGAGAGAGAAAGAAAAGATGACGGAAAAAAAAAGAGAGAGAGAGAGAGAGAGAGAGAGAGAGAGAGAGAGAGAGAGAGAGAGAGAGAGAGAGAGAGAGAGAGAGAGAGAGAGAGAGAGAGAGAGAGCAGAGATTGAGAGAGAGAGAGAGAGAGAGAGAGGAGAGTAGAGATGATGATGATGATGATGATGATGATGATTGATGATGATGATGATGAATGTGATGATAGAGGATGAATGATGATGATGATGATGATGAAGAATTTGAAAAAGTTTGAGATAGATAAAAGGTTGATGAAGAAGAAGAGAATCAGGATGAACAGAGAGAGAACAACAGGAAGTTCAACCTATGATAAAGATCAGAAAAAGGTAAAGGTGCATGCATAAGAATAGGGAATGTAAGCATGTGAAAATTTTAAGCAGTAGAGCAGGTAAGGCTACAAGCAAGAAATGGAGTTACTTATATCAGGAATGTTGTAAGTTGTGAATGTGAGTGGATGGATTTTCGTGATTATAAGGAGATTGAAAGTATTGAAGATCAAGAGGAAGTGTGGTTGGGAAATTGAGAGGATGAAAGAGTTTTGAATGCAAAAATAAAAGAAATTGATAATTGGGAAGACAAAGTTGTCTTTAAGAAGGTTGAAGACATAGGTCAAAAGATGTCTCTTAGATGGGTGATCACAGAAAAGGTGAAAGAAGGAAAAGAGATATGTAAAGCTAGACTGGTAGCAAGAGGTTTTGAAGGAGATGATTTAATTATGGAAGCACCTACTTGTACTTTTTTCTGTTCAAATATATTGCATTCGTCACCTATGGTGTTCAATGAATAAAACTTGAATCTTGAGCTTTCTTTTGGAGTAAGAAATACATTTTGATCAAAAACATGTAAATGTGATTTTTCAGACACAGAATTTTGCTTTTTTTTTTTTAAAGAAAACTATATGGATTGAAAGATGCTGCTAGGGCTTGGTATGATAATGTGGTAAATGAAATTGAGGAATTAGGGGGATAAAGAGTAAATTGGAACCCACATTGTTTTTGTGGAAGAGTGACTTCAAGAAGGTTATTGGGTGTTAAAAAAACACATGTGGATGATTTCTGTTTTGATGGTTCTGAAATGTTTATGAATGAAGTGATAAAAGGATTGAAAGAAAGGTTGGAAATAGATTCTGAAGATGTTCAAAGCTTCAAGTATATTGGAATTAATATACATGAGTATGAAAAAGGAGTATGGCTAGAACAAGAGAAATATATAGAAAGTACAAATGTACCAGATAAAAGAGTACTTTGGGGATAGGGAAATGGGGAATAAAGAATTGACCTTATATAGATCTCTGGTGGGTCAAATTAATTGGGTGAGTGGTCAGACAAGACCGGATTTATGCTATGCAGTCAGTGAAAGTAGTAGTTTTTTTAAAAGGAAAGTTGAAGAAATGAGAAAATTAATCAATATCATTAAAAGGGATAATGAGATAAATATGGGTAGCTATATGGTTAAGTACACTTGAAGGAAAAATGGAAGTGGAAGTTTATATAGATGCTTCATATGGAATGGAAGGTTGTGTTAATCCTCAAGTAGGTTATGTTGTGTCTTTGAAGGATGAAGAAGGGAAAAGATGTCCTCTTGTGTGGAAGTCCAGATGTATAAAAAGAGTTGCTAGATTGACAATTGAGGCAGAGGAGATTGCGTTTATTGAAGGTGTACAAGTAGGAATATATCTGGAAGAATGTTGGAGAAGCGATTGGTGGTGGAAGGTTACAAATCAAAGTGTACTCTGGATAGTAAGACCTGAAGGAGAGCAAATATTATTTATGTGACACCAGTGTTGAGTAAGGGTTACGGATTGATGTTGCTTGGCGACTAAGTGAATGTTAGAAGAGGGTAATGATTACACAAAAGTTGACTGTGGGATACAGTTATTATCGTATAATTGAGAACAGCAGTGTGTTTACATAAGCAGGCAGTGGGCTAGGGAGTTACGATAGGAATAAAAATAAATACATTAGAGTTGAGAGAGTTAATAGGTTATGAAGAGATTTGAATGTAGTGAAGGAGAGAAAGGAGTCTAGGAACATATCTTATTTCACTCGTTATTGAAAAACATATGGAAAAAAATACTGACATATAGGAAAATGTTGTCTATAGAAAATACTGATGGAACAGCACATAAGACTCAGCTAGTGAAGTATTCAAAATATTTAAGACTGAGGAGATAGACGATGTAAACCATTATTGTGGAAAGATGAACCAATCGAACTAATTGATTAAAGAGATCAGAAATAGAAATGAAGAGTGAATAGTAAGTATAAAGATAACATCTGGTGAAAAATGGCCAGCAGGAAAACACAGACGCGGATAAGTGGGTGGACTAGGCGAATACGAAAAGGAGTGAGATCCGAACAATCTGTATAGGTCTTGATAGTGTTAAGATAGTAGAAAGACCAGGAGAAGAAAGACAAGAAGAGAGAGATTAATGGTTGGATTGAGCGTATAATGGTACCAAAGCCATTACAATGTATATTTTATATTTTACAGAAAGGGAGTGTATGTACTAAATATTGTCGAAGAGTATATGCAGTATGGAGAATTTCCTGTGTTAATTAATTGTGATTAATAGTGATCATTTATTTTTGTTTAGTCGATGAGGTATATTATTCTTTCTTATTACTCTAGATCGGACTATGTTATAATATTACTTTAAGTATCATTTATATATTTTAATGTAGGTCGGAACAAGTGAATACTTTAATGTATATTGATATTATCACCCTAATCAGTTTTCATCAGTTTAGAGTATAAGTGAGCATAGACGTATATACGCCTATTTATTAGTTATATATTACTCACTATATATACGTAATTATAAAATGAAACTGAGCGTATATAATATATAATTATTGAAATATTATATTCGTATAACATACTCATTTTATCTTAATATAATGTATAATCTCTTACGATATATTAAGTTAATGTACGCTACATCCAATACTAAAACCTCTATCAGTATTCACTTTTTATATTCAGTTCAGATACTTATACTATAAGTGAGTATATTGTTAGATTATTTCAAGTAGTAATTGTTGATTCGAATCACAGAATTCTATCAAACTCCTATCTAGGTATCGTATCATAGAGTCTCCAATCAGCAATGCCTCAGCTTTCCCTTTAGAAAACTCTAACATTACCATTGGCCCTCTCTGATCCCTCCCCATCTGGAAGACAGTCAAACCTGTTACTGCAGGTCACAGGCTGCTTGACTTTTGAAACCTCAATCCTGTTATTTCTATTATCTACAACTCTCTATTGATCTGCAGACAAATTAACTACTACTTTCGCCTTTTCTCTCTCATCTTCCAGCCTAGGTGAATTACTGGTCTTCTCTACCCCTGTATCCCACTCCCTCCTGGCCTCGACAACCCTACTAACTTTTATCCTAACGCTTCCCTCCTTTCTCAACTCAAATACTAAATCATTCAATTCATTCATATTTTCACTCAGCCTTGCAATCTCGTTATTTAAAAAATTTTCTGCATTCAAAATACTAACATGGCAGCTATTCACATGTTCACCTCTCAGTCCCACAAGTATCACACAAAGCATAATACTTTAAATTGTTATTAACTTTACAAACTTGTACCAATTATTTTACCAACTATAGTTTACTAAATATTACTAAAGCCTAAAAAGAAATAAACTAATAACATAAAACAAGTTAAATATTTAAACAAGCTTGAATAGGCTAAGGCTATTTAAAAATAATAAAGTAGGCCTAACCTTAGCCTATAGTTATGGTAAGCAATTTAAATTATCACAAAATTAATATAACAATTGTTAATGACTGTAGTTAAATACAGAAAAACTATTTAATAATCTAAAAAACCTGCAAACACACAGCATATAGTAAATCTCTTAACACTCTAGCCTAGGGTTAAACTATGAAACACTGACCTAGTAAAATACTCAACTAAAATAAATTAACAACTCAATAATCCCAAAAATAAGTATAAAATTTTTTAAACAAGTTAGAGATACACAATACTAATTGGTTAACTAAATTCACTTGCAAATACACCGTTTATAGTAGTAAAATGGAAGAGCAAAGAGAAACACACCTTCACTCAATGGTCACAAAACTACTGCCTAGGGCTGGTCAATAACTTACATAGTATAAACTAAGTATGCAAATAAAAGAATTGGTTATTTTAAGCTGGGAACCACTGTGACTGGTCTAACTTAATGCACATGAGTAAGCAGCAGCTCTTCAAACTTATATAGATAAGACTATTTTCAAGGTAAAATTACAAATTAGAAGAGTAAAAAACTTCAAAATTCTCCTTGAAAAAACCCTTACCTTTCCTTGTTCGTGACTTTCCGCAAGTCTCCTAATCTTCTGATTTTCTCTTTCTTTTTCCTGAATATATTTCTCTTGGTTTGCGATCTGGTGTTCCAATTTTTTAACTTGAAATTTTATATATATATAATTATATATATATATATATAGTATATATATATATATATATATATATATATTATATATATATATATATATATATATATATTATATATATATATATATATATATATTATATATATAAATATATATATATATATATAATATATCAGAGGTGGGCATCCCGCTCATTTAGGGGTAGTCGCTAGCGCACCTACGCACCTCGAGAAAACGTAGTCCGCTAGCGCTCCTCCGCACTTATTCAGACCATCAAACCTCCGCTTCGCAAGTCCGCACGTCTCCCGCTAATAAATGTGCGACTTAACAAAAGATTTTAATATTAAAAATACTAAATTGTATATATATCCTTACAGAAAATTTATTTATAATATTATTAAAAATTGAATGAATATTTAAAAAAATCTCAAGATTTTCCACATCCTCCTTTAATGTCGTCTTCAAAGGAACAAGAGATCCATATTAGAAGTTTCAATAAGATTTGTAATGCGCCATATGTCATTCCAAAGCCACTCTGAGATGAAATATTTAATCTCAGCTTGACCTGTTTTCTCAAAGTATCTGCTTTTTGTGCATGCATGTTATTGTTTGTGGTAATCTGGTCATACTTAATCAAGCCGCAGAACTGGGAGAGGTGTATTATATTTTAATTGAACAACTTCAACAAATCCTGTCTATGCTGAAAAGGAAGTATGTCCTTAGTGAAGAGGAGTGTGGTGTTAGTTTCACTTAAAGCCAGTCCACTGCCTAATTTAAGGTCCTCACTAAATTCATTCTATTTCCTTTGAAAATATTTTGACCACCCTGTCCACCATAAGAAGGTCTATTTCATCCAAGACTTTAGTAGAATGCATGAAAGCCTCGACTGCAGAGTCGATTCTAATGCTACGTATCAGCTCGGTAACATATAGTATATATATAATATATATATATATATATATATATATATATAGTATATATTATATATATATGTATTATATTATATATATATATATATATATATATATTATATATTATTTGGGGTTTTACACAGAATTGTATTTGATATTGCCCTAGTTATTATAGTAATAATATAATTAATTAAGTTATAGATGAGGGTTATAGCCATTCAGTTTATATTTCATTTAAATTTATTTTTTTATTAATATAATGGTAACCTTTAGGAGGTTGAGATTATTTTTGGAAGTTTAAATTTATTAAAAAAACAAAGGTCTTAGACTAAAAGTATAATTTAGTTATAACTTAAAATAAAAATTATATTTCTTTATTATAAAAAATAAGAATTTTAATAATAAAACTATATTTTTCATTTTTTAAAAGGTGCGGAACAGGAAACTTTTTTTTGATCCGCACGTGCAAGTCCGCTAATTTCCTGACGTCTACGCACCTCCGCTAGTCCGACCTATTCTGGTATTCCGCTTCGGAGCGGACTAGCGACTAAAGAGTGGAAGTGCCACGCTCTGATATATTAACATATATATATATATATATATATATAATAATATATATATAATTATATATATATATATATATATTATATTATTATAATATATTATATATATATATTATATTATATATATATATATATATATTTAAAATCAGTTTTTTAGAGTGTGAGTGAGTGTGATAGAATGTGTGTGTGTGTGTGTGTGTAGAGCACTGGAAGCGATGGAAGTACTCTCATTGGCTCACACGTGTGTAATAGGTTGGCCGACGCACCGGTGCGGTGCGGTGCTGTGGCGTGGTAAGCTCATTTTGGTGCGGTGCGCATCAAAAATTCAGGACCTGGTGCGGTGCGGAAGCACGAGAAAAATTAGTGGTGCAGTGCCTGGTGCGGGCTTTTGAATCGCTCCGCACCAGTTTCCCGACATTTATAAAAATAAAAAAATAAAAATTTTGTGTATATATATATTATATATATATATATATATATATTATATATAATATATATATACTATATATCTATATATATATAATATATATATATATATATATAATAATATATATAATATATAATATATATATGATATATACTATATATATGCCCCTTCAGCAGGCGTATTGGCTACAGATTCATCAGAGCGAATAAGAGTAGGAAAGGCAGAGTTACAAAAGTTATTTTTTGGTTACAAAAGTTTTTTTTGGAGCAAGAAAATTAACGACGTAGGATCACTTACATTTTGTGCAAACACGCTTAGCACGTCTGATATTCATGCTTCGAGGTTTATCAGAATTAACAAGTGATAGATAAACAAATAGCTTTCCATTTACGAGGTTCATTTTCTCAATCATTAATGGTACAATAACGTATGAAACCGAACCATAAATTTAGAGGAGAGAAAGTGCTCAATATCGTCTCTCTCATCATTTTATTTCTTGACTGTAATTGTCTGATGATATAAATATTCTCTTCAGAGTTATTACGAGAGGATGGTAAACAAGTGTTGCTGATTAAATCATTATGATATCTTCAAATGATTGGAGTACAATGATACAATTGGTTAGAATAGAATTGTCATGGGATGGGAAGGCATTTATTTTATCATCATAGCGGCAGTACTGGCAGAGAGATTCATTAAGCTCTTGCAACCTTAACATAATTTGCAGAATAACGTCATGTATTACTGAAAGTCAGCAAACTTTAATTCTGAGCTGTATTTTCTTTAGTTCTTACTGAGCCATGGCCGAATGATCAAAGTGTGTCGCAATTGACCTATATTTTGAGATAACTTCGCTGCCCTGACTGTTGTTTGAGATGTCACAACATTTCTAATGTTGATGACTGACGGAGTTTGTGGTGTTCACTCAAGAAATATAATTTTCTTTATATTGGCACCAGCATCTCTCATGACACAGTGAATATCATCTGGGGATAGGTTCCATTTCGCCCACATTCCATTAAATACGTCACTGAGATATTCACCTGTATGACATTCAGTGAGAGGTTCAGAGCACGACACAAAATTTGGCTTTTGAAATAATTGTCTATGGCATGACTACTCAGAAAAAAAAAGGAAACTGTTGATTGAGTATTTATCAATCGTCGGTAGAGAAAGCTAACTTGGATGATTATTTGAAATAGAGGTTATTAATTCTGAAACTTTAGTTTTATCGCTGTCATACATTTCCTTTCAAATAAGATCTCTGTAGTATTTCCTTTGAGTAGTGTGTTGAAAGAGACCGATACTTTCGTTAAACGTACAAAGCCAAGAATTTCAACGTGACGAAACAGAAGATCGTCCATTACTATCATTTCTGTAATTTTACTATCCATCCTTTGTGTTTTTTCGTTTTCATTGTCCTCATATCTTTTGTATATTCTATATTAGTTTTCAAGAGTAATACTGCTTCGTTCTTAAAGCTGGATTGGAGATCCTTTACTCTTTACTCATTTTCTTTTCTACATTTTTCTTGTGTTTGCTGCTTAAATAGTTCTTAAGTCTTAACCCAGATGTTATTCTTCCTTTCCGAGAATAATTACGATTGCGGAATTGCTTCAACAGTTGATTTCGAGCGAATATACTTACAAGTACGAGCCTATCAAATATTGATAGATTTCAATGTAACTCAAATTACTGTCACTACCTTGAAACGACGGCATTAGTCAACTCATTCTGATCAATTTATAACAAAAGTTGCCAAATTTTATAACAAGTCCCATTAAACCATTTTCTATTCGCATTCCGAATGTCCGAGTGCAAATGCAAATAAATTTATTTTTTATTTATTAGAGTATAAGAACTGCATAAGAAAATATATATATAAATATTAGTATATATATATATATATATATATATATATATATTATATAATATATATATATATTTATTATATATACTATATATATATAATATATATATATTATATATATAATTATATATATTAATATAATATATATATATATACTGTAATATAATATATATATATATATATAATATATATTATATATATATATATATATATATATATATATATTATATATATATATATATATATATATATATATTTTATAATATATCTACATTATAAATATATAAATATATTTATATAAGAATATAATAAAAAATAAAAAAATAAAAAAAAAATATATATATATATATTATATATATATATATATATATATATATATATATATATATATATAATCTCTATATAGAGTGTATCTCCTTTTTTTTTTATTGTACGGTGTATATATATATATATTATATATCTTATATATATATCATATATATATATATATTATATATAATATATATATAATAATAATAATAATAATATATATATATAGGATGTACCGATAGTATCGGTATCGGTCATTTTTTCTGGTCTCGGTATTGGTTAATATGGCCGATACTTCTTACTTTTTGGGTGAAAGATTATGAGAAACTTTTAGATTCAATAAATAAATCTCTAGTTTCGATATTTAAAAGGTTCTAAAAGGAATTCCTTAAGCAGTTGAAACCCCACAAGAATGGTATCTCCGACGGTGAACCACTTCTAAAATGCATTTAAATAGCATAACCGAGGAGCTTGCTCGCGTGACAAAAAAAAGATTCACAGAAGTGGAAGCCGCCTTATCAGCAACCCCTGGCAACAAAGCACTGATAGTGACGATGGTGGCTTTTCAGCAAATAAACCTACTGAAGAAGAAGAGGATTAGGATATGTTAGACTTTGATAAGTTCATGGCCGAAATTGCATTGACATCTCATTCACCTTCAAAGGAATCACACCAAGGAACCTCATCGATAAAACTGAAGAGACAGTCATCAAGGAGCAAAGATAATTCAAATTTACAATCTGTGAAAGAGGAGATAAGGCTCTTCGTAAATATAGAGATGCTTGCCTACGAAGAGAATCCTTTCATGCTGGTGGCAGGAAAAAGGCCAAAGGTTTCTATTATCATCAGTCTTGCAAGCAAATATTATCCAGCCCTCCCTCCATCAGATCGAGATGGCGATGCGTATTTTTTAGTGTAGTGGGATTGTAAACTAGAGGTCTACGCGGAATTCTGATGCCGGCCGGGAATTTAATTTTTTTTTTCGGTTTCGGTTCCGGCCGGAACCGGAATTACTAATCTACTTCTGTGAAAAAATTTGTTGGAAGGGATTTATTTTACATAACCCATAGCCCATCTTTTAACAAAATATAGTAGCCCTGTGTAGGCATTCATACCAGTGTAAAATTCATCAATAAACACATTACTCATTTTGCAATGAGCATGCTTTAAATCTTTATGGTGTATACCTAGTAAGTTTACTTGACAAGCTCCCTAGGGTGCTTTGTTAATTTGGCATGAACATGTTGGTGATTGGTTCTTTGGCTGACTGGGACAGTCTCGATAGTCATGTGGCTTCTTACTGTCTTTTTTTTTTAATATTCCTAATGTTCTTTCCTTGAACGAGGGGCCGGCTTCGTGCACATTACTCTAGTACTGGCCTAACATAACTGTTGTGCAGTTTACTTAACTTCCTTGCTCTTGTAAATGACATTGCGATTTGTTGTACCTAGCATCTTATTGGTTTTGTTCTTTGCGCCCAGGCACTGATTGGCTGCTTGTGTTCAAAACAATTTTTTCTCGTTCACCAAACTGAGCAAATCCTATTCATATGTCGATTTTCCATTAGCATGTTTTGGTGATTCAATTATATTAGCTGCTTGACTGAGACAGTCTCTATAGGCCATGTGGTTCTTACTGTCCTCTATTTTAATGTTCTTAATGTTAATATTCTATTACATACCTACAGTATTTTTTTAAATAAAGTTTACTCAAATACCTCAAAATATAGGATAATAATATATATTGCAATGGAGTACACAGTCCATTTTTCCAAACTCGCTAGTAAGCCAGTGAGCAGTTGAAGAAATAAATGACTCGCTTGAATATTTAGCGTCCATATATCTGTAGTAATGATTATTGATCGGCAACTAAATACCTCGAATACTGCTGAATCTCATTTAAATTATGAAGTTGGTAAATTCTACAAAATTTGGTTGAAGATGGGCAATAAGTTTTATGAATCCCAGCTCTTCAGTGATTGTGAATGGCTAGTTTAACGTTACTCATTGCAATAAAATTTATTATCTTCTGATGAAATGCCTGTGATTTGGGATCATTGATATGCCAAATCTTTTTTTTTGGGAAAAATTTTCCTCAAGACTCACTTGTTTCACGGCTTGGATCTTTTGGCTATTTTGGGGTGTCCTGTGTTCTAGAAAATAAGGATCTCTCCTTTTACTTACTATCCAAATTTTTTGATTTCAGATATTACTCTGGTGATGATTATCCATATGCTATGAAGTGGGCGTTGTATTACAATGTTTTTGGTGTAACTAGCCCTCGTTTTATTTTTTGTGGAATTTTATTTTTACACTCTATTATAAATTTTGTAAATCATTAATAATAAAAATTTTTACGAATGATGGCAATTTCAAAACAATTTTCTGAGGTTATTATTGTGACAAATCTGCAATCAATTAATAAATAAAATTTAATCAAAATCTGCTATAATATATATATATATATTATATATATATATTATTATAATATATTATATATATATATATTATATATATATATATTTTTATATATTTATATATATATATATATATATATATATATTATATATATATATATATATAATATATATATATTATATATCTTCTTTTTCGTTTCTTTCTTCAACCTTCCTCTTTCCCAAGATTGGGGTAAGGTGCTGTACAAGATCGGAAAAGAAATGCAGTAGGAGAACATGACAAATCGTCGAAAAAAGCCCAGCCTTACGCCCCCTCTGTACCATTAATTTAGTGAGAGCTCGTCACAGACAGAAAATCCACCCTAGAGCCACAACCATAGCTGTAGCTCCTCACTTGGTAAATTGTCATGTAGGGTTCATCCCTGGCCAGGTGGGCCACAACCATGCACCCATACAAAACCCCGCGATTCTCTCCTATCATGCACCCTTACTCTCGCCTCTGCCAAATCACATTTCTCTCCTTCAGACCTTCGTTTACTGACTTAATCCACTTTTCTTTATATATATATTATATATATATATAATATATATAATATATATATATATATTATATATATATATATATATTAATATATATATTATTATATATATATAATATATATATTATATATATTAGATATATATATTATAGGGCCTGTTATGTTTTAAGACTTCGTCAGTTTTTGATGTTTTTTTTGTTTTTTTTTAAACATATTGCTAGTATATTGATACTAACAATGATTTCAGTGTGATGGGGCATCGATAAAAGTTTCGAAATATTTGTTAAATAATTTATTTAAAAACACATTATATAAATAAATTTTAAAAAAATGAAAATATCTCGAAAAGTACGCGACTTACAGAAAAACCAATTACCTATTTGAAATCAGCCGTATAAAGCTTGTTACAAAAATGTTAAAAAAGAAAAAAAATAAAAAATAAAAAATATTTTTTCATAATGAATATCTTGAAAAGTAACGACACTTACAGAAAACCAATTACAATATTTTGGATCAGTGTGTAAGCTTCTTACAAACTGTAAAACAAAAAAAAAATAATAAAAAAATAAAAATAAAATTAAAAAATTAAAAGGCTCGAGGCCGACGGGGGACAGAGGGGGGGACGTTTTCCATACCCCGTAGGGGAGGGGCGGAGGACCCCCGCGACACCCAAATACCAAAGAGCGGGGGTTAAGGAGACCCTCCCCGGAGGGGGGAAATAGTCCTACCCTGTCGTTCCCACGGAAGGCCGAGAGACGCCCGAACTCCTAGCCTCTTGCGGTTTACCCTTGGGCATTCCTTTAGTTAAAAAAAAAAAAAATTTTTTTTTGAAACTGAACGGAGTCGTAAAACGTAATGGTTCCTAATATTTTTAAATCATGTCGTCACCCCTTAATTGACTGTTTTTCTGATCATTATACTAAGAATATTTAAAAAAAAACAAAAAAAAATCAAAACTGACGGAGTCGTAAAACTAAAAACAGGTCCTATATATATAGTATATATATATAATATATATATATATATATTATATATTATATATATATATATAATATATATATAATATATTATATATATATATATATATATATATATATATTATAGTATTATATATATATATATATCTATATATATATATATAGTAAAAGTCTAGAACGTGTGACGCGACGCACTACGAAAACTATCCTAATCGTTTTGAAAATTATACGAATTAAAAAGAAATAATAAGTTTGGCTCGAAGAATCATGTTTTTAAGCCGTTTTTCATTTTTTGCATTTGTGCTTTACGAAATGTAAGAAATGCTCTCAAGTTTGCGTTCGTTTATGTCAAACTTAGGCTGCAAAATCGAGAAAATGCTATTACCGAAAAAAGGAATTTCCCAAATTCGTAGTTCGCTTATTTTCCCGTGCTTGCCGATTTAGCATGCGTTCTTACGAAAAAATGCAAACAAACAAGTTGGCGGAGTGGTAGGTCCGTTTGGTTTGTTAAATGTTTCATTCATAAAATTAGCTTTAAATCAAATTCCTTAGAAAATCGATAAACTCATCACAATAGTTTATCAAATTATTTGTAACATAAACCATTTATTATTTTCTTAATTTCTGTTTATTTCCAAACCACATGGTCCAATACACCAGATGATTTTCAAATGTTTGGTAAAGCAAGCGTTCGTTTATCACGAAATACGTCCTAAACTGGGTGACGCATTTCTTATTCTAGCGTAAGCAAAAAATGACAAAAACGCTAACGGTCTTATTTGACTAAATCCAAAAGAAAACTCTACTTTTAATTTTGCCTTTACACCTATAAAAATATTAAAGACGTTTTCGTTTTTGGCAATTTTTTTTTTTTTGTAACTTACGAAACGTAAGAAAATGCTTGAGTTTTGCGTTCGTTTTTGTCAAACTTAGCGCAAATCGAAAAATGCTCAACAACGTAAGGAATTTCCTTAATTCTGTATGGTTGCTATTTTCCGTGCTTGACGATTTTAAGGACGTTCTTACGAAAAAATGTAAACAAACAAGATGGCGGCGTGGTAGTCCGTTGGTTGAATGAATGTTTCATTCAATAAAAATTAGTTATTTATAATCTAAATTTCTTCCAAATCGATAACTCCATCCACAATAGTTGATCATTTGATTTGTAATATAAAAGATTTGCTATTTTTTTATTTCTGTTTATTCCAAAACCACGTGCTCCATCAAAACAGCTGATTCCAATTGTCTTGGAAACCTCACATCACAACGGTTGCTAGGGCGGCCTCAAAAAAACTGGGAGGTTTGGCTTAGACTGCCGCAGAGCTTTTTTTACTCTTCTCAGTTACTCCAGTTACACAAGGGCCTCATCCGTCCTTGTATGGAGTACTGCTCACATATCTGGGGGGCCCTGGTTTCACCCGGCTTTTGGATAGGGTCGATTCAAAAGCCAAAAGGCTTATAAACTGATCTGTACTTTTCATTTCACTTGACCCTCTATCTTTGTGGCGCAATGTTGGTGCTTTATCTCTTTTCTATTACTAGGTACGCAAGTCGCAGGTGCTTCGAGGGAAACTTATCACTGCGTACCACCACCTTTACGACGCCCTGGTAACACAAGGGGTGCTGTATCTGGGGCATAGTTTTTGTTGCTGAATATTGGTAATCCAAGGCTAATTCGCTGCGGTGCTTCTTCTTTCCTGCCACCTCCTCCTGGCAATTTTCTGTCCATCTTCTGTCCATCCCTGCTGAATTAAATCTCCCTCACTTTTAATGCCAGCATCTGTGGCTGATCTGTGCAATTTACGTTGTTGGTGACTTCTGAGGCGTAGCAACCCCTCCTTGAATAGGGCTCTGCCCCGTGAGTGGTGGTGACAACTGTAATATATATTATATATATATATATATATATATATATATATATTTATAATATATATATATATATATATATATATATATATATATATATATTATATATTATATATTATATATATTATGGACATTTATAAGAGGTTGACTCCGTTATATA
>JABUQX010085833.1:0-17500 GCA_015478945.1 Trachelipus rathkii
TATAATATAGATATCATAATATTATTTTTATAGTGGGCACTGCACTCGATGGATTTAGTGCTTTTCGAGTCTTTAAATCTTGGCTTCTGCGTTGCTTGTTCTTGATATGGATAGTAACCGCTATTTACTTTTCTTCATATTGGGGTTTATTGACCCTAGTTTCTGGTTCTTATATGTATATTGAGGCAGCCTGACTCCAGTGCTTGTTTTCTTTTATTTTCAGTTCTGTTTTTTAATGGTCTCGTGACCCTAGTTGCCTTTTCTTTATATTGGGTTATCTTTTTCTTCTTCTTGTTTTCTATTTGGGTACATTCAGTCAAGAATTATTTAATTGGGGGAAGTGACCATGCTTGTTCTATTATTGTCAGTCTAACTGTTTACTGGATCACTTGACTCCATTGTCTTGTTCTTTATGGTTACCTAACCCCTAGTGTTGTCTTTTTATAATAGTCGTCACGTAACCCAGTTGCTTTTCTCTTTATATTTGGCATTGAACAGTTACTTGCTTACATATTTCATTTCTTTTCTTAACTTGTTATCAGTGACATCCTGTGTTGCTTGTTCTTAATGCAGTTGCCAGAAATCATTGGGAAATAAGTATATATTAGTAGTAATTATAATATATATATATATATAACTATATGTATATATGAATATATATCATAATTATTATATAATATAATTACTTTTATATATATATTATATTTATTTATATTATATATATATATATCATATTATATTATATATATATATATATATATAATATATATATATATTATTATATATATAGATATTATATAGATTACTTATATATATTATTATTTATTATAATTTTTTATAAGGCATGTAACGATCGATGGATTTAGTGTTTTCGATCTTTAAAATTTGGCTTTCGCTGTGCTTGTTCTTGATATGTATCACGATACCCATTTACTTGTCTTCATATTGGGCGTGATTTGACCAGTGCTGGTTCTTTATATTGAGGTTCCCCGTGACCCCAGCTTTCTTGTTTTATTTTCAGTTCTTGTTTTACATTGGGTCTCGTGCCTATGTTGCCTGTTTTATATTTTGGTCTCGTTACCTCAGTTGCTTGTTCTCCATTTTGTTTTTAGGTGACCCCAGTTGCTGGTCCTTTATATGGGGTGAATTGACCCCAGCTGCTTGTTCTTTATTATGTCCAGTTTCTTGTCTTCGTACATAGGATCACTTGATTCATGTTTGTTCTTATAATGGGTTAAACTATACCCGAGTATGCTTGCTTAATAATAGGGTCCGTAACCCAGTTGCTCTTTTCCTTTATATTTGAGTAATTTGAACCCAGTTCCTTCGCTTTACAATTGTCAGTTTCTTTTTTCTTAACATTATCAGTGGCACTTAATGCTTGTTCTTAATTGCAGTCCAGATACATTCGTGAAATATATATATATAGTAGTATATATATATATATATATATTATATATATATATTATATATATATTTCTATTATATAAAATATATAATATTTATATATATATTATATATATATATTTATATAGATATATTATATATATATATAATAAATATATATAATATATAGTATATATCTATTAATATATATAATAAATAATATATATGTATATATATAAATATATTAATATTATTATATATATAATAATATAATATAATATATATATATATAATACTTAATATATATATAGTATAACATGTTACTAAATTATTATTTTTAATAAGGTGGGACTGCTACATCGATGTTCTGAAGCTTTCGAAACTTCTTCACATCCACAGATTGTTTGTTGATATGGGAGTACGTAACCTTTTACTTGTTTCTTTATATTTTATGGGTTGATGTGCATTTCTTGTTCTTTTATTTCAGTTTCTTGTTTTTTTTACATTGGGTCTGTGATCCTCTAGTTGCTTTCTTTATATTGGGTTCTTACGCCAGTTCTTTCTCATATTGGGGTTAGTGCCCCAGTTTCTGGCTCTTAATTGGGGTGAAGTGACCCCAGCTGCTGGTTCTTTATATTGTTATTCTAAGCTTCAACTAGGATTCAATTGACTCCATTGTTTGGTCTTTTTAAAAGTGTTTCCTAACATTTTGCTTTTATTTATAAGGGTCACGTTAACAGTTGCTTTTTCCTTTATATTTGGTCATTGAACGCAGCTTACTTGCTTTACATATTTGTCGAGTTCTTTTCATTAAACATTGTTATCACTGACACTTGTTGCTTTTCTAATGCAGTTGCCATGGATACAATTGGGAAAAAATTATATATATTATATAATAATATATATATCTAATAATATATTATTAAATACATATATATATCTATATATATAAATATATACTTAAATATATACTTATTATTATAGACTATATATAATATCATAATAATATATGTATAATATCTATTATATAGTTCATACTAATTTTTATAACTGGGCCTGCTAACTCGATGACTTAAGTACTTCCTTTCGAGTCTGTAAATTTGGCTTCTGCTGTTGCTTGTTCTCTGATTATTGGGATCACGTACCCATTTACTTGTTCTGCATATTGGGGTTCTCTTTGCACCCCAGTGTGCTGTTCTTTATCATTGAGAGTACGATGACCGCCAGCTGCTTCTCTTCAATATATTCTCAGTTTTACTAGTTATTACCAATGGGGTCTCGTACCACAGTGATGCCTGTTATTTCTATATTTGGGTTAACATGTTCTCGGTCAATTGCTGTCTTCAATTGGGTTCAAAGGATGACCGCCAGTGTGCTGGTTTTATATTGGGTGAAGATGACCACCAGGCTGCTTGTTCTTATCTTGTAGTTCTTTGTTCTTTACATAGTAGTCACTGACTCCATTGTTTTTTCTTTATGAATGACGACGATCTAATACACTGTTCTTTATAAAGGGTACGTAAACCCAGTTGCTTTTTCTTATTAATATGGGTCACTTGAACGCAGTATACTTGCTTAACATTATGTCAGATTTCTTTGAACTTCGTTTGGAGTGGCTTATTTTCCATGGCTTAATCCCTTGCTGAACATAGCTTTGAATATATATATATATATTATATACTATTTATAATATTATTTAATATACTATATATATATATATATATATATCTAATATATATAAATATTATAGCGTAATATTTTATAAGATGGCACTGCTAACTCGATGGATTTAGTACTTATCGAGTCTTTAAATTTGGCTTCTGGCTGTTGCTTTTTCTGATATTGGGATCACGCTAAACCCATTTACTTGTTCATACATATTGGGGTTTATTGACCCAGTGCCTGTTTTATATGTGTCACCTGACCCAGCTGCTGTTCTTATATTTTCAGTTTTTCGCTTTTTACCCCATTCGGGTCTGTGACCTTTATGCTTTTTATATTGTTCATGTTACCCCTACTTCATCCAGTTGCTTGTTCTGCCCATATTGGGTTAGGTGACCAGTATTGCTGCCTCTTTATATTGGGGTGAAGTGACCCAGCTGCTTGTTCTTTATATTCTCTTTATATTGTAAGTCTCTTGTTCTTTACATAGAAGTCACTTGACTCATTGTTTGTTCTTATAATGGGTTTCAATACCATTGCGCCTTGTTTATAATAGGTCACTTAACCCGGTTGTCTTTTTCTTATATTGGGTCATTTGAACCAGTACTCTTATCATATTGTAGTTGTCTTCTTACATTATCACGTGAACTTGTTGGCATGTTCTTAATAGCAGTTGCTAATACATTTCGAAATATATAATATATATATATATATAATACTATATAATAATATACTATATTATTATTAATAAATTAACTAATATTATATATAATTATACCAACACTCAATATATATAATATCTATATAGTATAATTATCTATATATAATTATATATATATATATATAATAAATAGTATTAATTTTTTAAAAGTGGGCACTGCTACTAGATGGATTTCAGTAACTTTTCGTCAAATTTGCTCTGGGTGCTTGTCTCTTGAATATTGACACGTAACAATTTACTTGTTTGTCATATTGGGGTTATTTGACGCAGATTGCTGGTTCTTTATTGAAAGGTCCTGAACCACACTGCTTTCTTATATTTTCAGTCTTGATTTTTAAATGGTCCTCGTGACCTAGTTGCCTGAATACTACTAAATACTAAGCAAACTCCTAACATAAAAATTCCATTGCTGTTCTTCATAATTCGGGGTAGAGCTGACCCCATTGCTTGGTTTTATACTATGAGGGTGAAGGACCATCAGCTGTTGTTCTTTTATATTGTCCAGTCTCTGTCTTACATAGGAGTCACTGATCTCATTAGTTTTGCTCTTTGATAAAATTTTAATATCCCAGTTGCTTGTTCTTTATCATAGGGTCACGTAACCCCATTTTGCTTTTTACTTTGATATTTTGGGTCATTTGAACCGTTCTACTTCATTAACATATACGTTCAGTTCTTTTTCTACAATATCAAGTACCTTGTGCTTGTTCATTATGCCTCTGCAGATGTACATTACGAAATATACTAATAATATTATAATTATATTGATTATTATTATAAATATTATTATAATATACTATATATATATTATATATATATTATGATATATTTTATAATATAATTTTATAAGTGCACTGCCTGAAATTCGATATGGATTTTTATTGCTTTGAGTACTTTTAAATTTGGCTTCTGCCTGTTTTGCTTGTTCTTGTTATCATTGGGTAATCTTCAACGTAATCCCCATTTTACATTCGTTTCATATTGGTGTTATTTTGACTCAGTTTGTTGGTTTATCTTAATTAGTTGGACAGTCACCTTGACCATCTTGCTGTTTCTTTATATTTTTCTAGTTTCTGTTTGTTCTTCATGTTGGGGGTTCTCCTGGACCAGTCTATCTCCCCTCCCTTGTTCTTTTAATATTGGGTTCATGTTAACTCTCCAGTTGATCTTGTTCTCTCATATAAGTGGTGTAGTGACCCTCTTAGTTGTCTGGTTTTTTAATTGGGAGTGAAGTGACTCCCAAGTGCTTGTTCTTTAATAATGTCAGTTCTCCTGTTCATCTACAATAGGAGTCATTTGACTCCATTGTTTTGTTCTTTACAATCGCGTTACCTAACCCAAGTTCTGTTCTTTCTCCAATAGGGTCCACGATAACAGTTGCTTTTTTTATATTTGGGTAATTTGAACCCAGTTTACTTGCTTTACATATTGTCAGTTTCTTTTTCTTAACATTAGTTATCAAGTGCACTTGTTGCGTGTTTCTATGCAGCTTGCCTAAGATAACATTGGAATAATTAATATACTCTAATATATATATAATACTATATATATATATTAATATATATTATATAATATATATATATCTAGTAATTATCTACCACCTCACATATTATACTATATATATCATTTTTACTTTATAATATATAATTCTATTATTATATTCTATATATATTATAATGTTATATATTAAGTATCTTTTTGATAAGTGTGGTATCGATCACACACAGACGTGATTGTATTTTGAATGGTCTTAAAATTGGTCTCTGTTGCTTTAGTTGATTATTGGTATACGTTAACTTCCCATTTACTTGTTCTGTTGCATATGTGGGTATTTTGACCCTCATCTGCTGTTCTTTTCATTATTGCAGCGCACTGAACTTCCACGCTCTTCGATCTTTAATATTTAAAACTTATCATCAGTATCTTGATATTTTTACATGGGGTCTCATGACCGTTTTATTAGACCGTTCTTACATATTGGTCATGTACCCAGTTGCTTTGTTCTCATTCGGGTTAGTGACCAGTTGCTGGATTCTTTATGATTGGTGCAAGTGACCCCAGCGCTTGTTCTTTATATTGTCTCCTTGTCTTACATAGGAGTCACTTGACTCCATTGTTGTTCCTTATAATGGGGTTACCTAACCCAGTTGCTGTTTTATAATAGGGTCAACGTAACACCAGTTGCTATTCTTTTAATATTTGAGGTCCATTCTGAACCCAGTTACTTGCTTTACATATGTCAGTTTCTTTTCTCTTAACATGTATCAACGTGACACTTGTGTTGTTTTAATGCAGTTGCAGATACACCGCCGGAAATAATAATATAATATAGTATATATATATATTAAATCATATATTTATATAATATACTATATATAATATATATTATATATAATAATATATTATTTATATATTAGTATATAATATATATATTTAGTTTTATAAAGTGGGCACTGTAACTCGATGGATTTTAGAACTTTTCGAGTCTTTAAATTTGGCTCTGCTGTTGCTGTATTTTTGGAATATTGGGATTCACGGTAACCCCATTTGGTATGTGTTTCTTCTATATGTGGGTTTACTTGACCCAAGTTGCTGTTCTTATATTGAGGTACTGACCCAGTAGTTGTATCTTTCAGGTATTTTATTCAGATTGTTTTTTACAATGGGGTCTACGTGAGACCTATTGCTGTTCTTTCCAATTCGGGCTTCATTTACCACAGTTGCTTATTCTTCATATGGGGTTAGGTGACCCCGTTGCTGGTTTTTATATGGGTGATGAAAGGTGAACCCCAGCAGCTGTCTCTTATATTCTCTAGTCCTTGTTCTTATACATAGGACACTTGGACTTCATAATGTTTTCTTTATATGGGGTTTAAAGAACCAGTTGCTTGTTCTTTATAATAAGGAGTCCGTACCCCAGGTTGCTTTCTTTATATATTGGTCATTTGAACCAAGTTATTGCTTTACAATATGTTCTAGATCTTCTTTTTCTTAACAACTCAAGTGAAACTTAACTTTACTTAAATTCAGAGTTGCCAGATACACTTTTGAAATACTATATATATATATATATATTATATACCTATATATATCTATCAATATATATATAACTATATAGTAATATATATATATATATTCTATATAACCTATAGTATACTATATAGTACTATTATATATTAATATATATATATAATTACATTATTTATAAGTGGGACCATGCCTAACTCGAATCATTTCCAGTGCTTTCGGTCTTTAAATTTTTGCTTTACTGATGCCTTGTGTGCTTGTTTCTTGATATTGGGATCACGTATCCCCATTTACTTGTTCTTCATATTGGGGTTATTTGACCAAAGTTGCTGGTTCTTTATATGAGGTCATCTGACCGCCAGCTGCTTGTTCTTCTATTTTCCGTTTCTGTTTTTTACATTGGGAGTTCTCGTGACCTAGTTGCCTGTCATGATTCTATTGGTTTCAAATGTACCCAGTTGCTTGGTTTTCCAATATGAGTGGTTAGGATGACCCCAGTTGCTGCCTCTTTTTAATTGGCGTAAGTGCCCCAGCTGCTTTCTTTATATTGTTCAGTCTCTGTGTCTTTACATAGGAGTCACTGACATCCATTGTTGTTCTTTATAATGTGGTTACCTAACCCCAGTTGCTTTGTTCTTTATAATAGGGTCAAATCAGTTGCTTTATTCTTTTATATTTGCAGTTACAATACTTGCTTTACATATTGTTAGTTTCTTTTTCTTAACATTGTTATCACGTGACACTTTTGTTTGCTTGTTTCTTAATTTTTTACCAAATACCTATTATGAATATATGATTATATTATATTTATAATATATTAATATAGAATGTATTATTTAATTGTATTTATATATATAATATAATATGCTATATTTACTATATAATATATATCTATTAATAATACTATATATATATATTAGATTTTATAAGTTGGGTCATGCTAACTCGATGGATTTAGTATTTTCGAGTCTTTAAAATTTGGTTCTCCTGTTAGCCTTGTTTCTGATATTTGGATCAGTAACCCCAATTTATTGTTCCTGCATATTGGGGTTATTTGATCCCAGTTGCTGGTCTTCTTTATATTAAGGTACCTGGACGTCTCCGCTGTTGTCTTCTTTTATATTCAGTTTCTTGTTTTTTGTTACATTGGGGTCTCGTGATCTTAGTTGCTGTTTCTTTATATTGTTTCATGTTCCCCAGTTGCTGTTTCTTCATATTGGGGTTAGGTGGCTGAGTGTGTGGGTTTTTTATATTTGGTGAAGGATACTGCCAGCTGTTGTGTCTTTATATTGTCAGTCTCTTGTTCTTTGCATATGGGGTCACTTGATCCCATTGTTTGTTCTTTATAATGGGGTTACACTAACCCAGTTGCTTGTTCTTTAAAATAGGGTCACATGAACCCATTGTTTTTTCTTTATAATTGTTTCACGTAACCCGAAGACGTACATAAAGTTATTGTATTTCTTTTCTTAAAGATTTTTAAAACTAGTCACTAGTTGCTTGTTATTAATGCAGTTGCCAGATACATGGGAAAATAATCATATATATTATATATATAATTATATAATATATTATATTATATATAAATATATATAATTAATAAATATTAATATATATATATATATACTATATCTATATTGATATATACATTATATATATAAATATTATGATATATAGATAATATATTATTAATATTATTATATATATTATTATATTAGATAATATTATATAGATATTATATATTATAACTATTTAATTATATGTATATTATATATATTACTATATTTAATATATATAAAACAGTATATATATATTAATATATATTATATTATATTAAATATCTATAATTAATATATATAATATATATATATATATATATTATTATATTACTTTATATATATCTATATTATTATATTATACTTATATCATTATATATCTATATATTATTATTTATATTATATATATTTTAATAAGTGGGCTGCTGAACTTCGAGGATTATGTATTCGAGGTCTTAATTGGCTTATGCTGTTGTCTTGTCTTGATATTGGATCACGTAACACTCCATTTACTGGTTTCCTCAATATTGGGTTTATGACCATTGGCTGGTTCTTTCTATTAATCATGAGCAGTCACCTACCCCAGTGCTTCTTTATATTTGCAGTCTTGTTTTTTAACCTGGGTCTCGTGATCCCTAGTTGTCGTGTTCTTATATTGGGTTCATGTTACACCAGTTGCTTGTTCTTCATTGGTCTCGTGACCCTAGTTGACTGTTCTTTATATTGGGGATGAAAGTGCTCAGCTGCTTTGTTGCTTTATATTGGGTCATCCGTGTTTCTTAACAATAGTGAGTCATTGACTCCATGTGTTTGTTCTTTATAAATGGGTTACTTAATACAGTTGCTTGTTCTTTATATAGTCACGTACCCAGTTGGTTTCTTTATAATTTATGGGTCTTTTAACCCAGTTACTTGCCTTTACATATTGTCAGTCTTTTCTTAACATTGTTTCAGTGACAACTGTTGCTCTTGTTTCTTAGATGCCAGTTGCAGATACTTGGGAAATATTATATATATATATATATATATTATATTATAACTATATATATATTATATATATTATATAGTATATATAATTTATTATATAATATTTACTATATAATGTATAATTTTTATAAGTGGCACTGCTAACTCGATGGATTTTCGTATTCGAGTACTTAAATTGGGCTCTGCTGTTAGCTTGTTCTTGAATGAGAATCACGTAACCCTCATTCTTGTTCTTCATATGGGGTTATTTGACCCTAGTTGCTGCCTGCTTGCAGGCTGCCCAGCTGCTTGTTCTTTATATTTTCAGTTTCTTGATTTTTACATTATGGTCTCGTGATACCTATTGCTGTTTTTATATGGCGTTCATGTTTAACTGCTCTTTGTTGTTCTGTCTGATTGGGTTGGTGACCTCATTCGGTTCTTTATATAGGTGTGAAGTTGACCCATTGCTGCCTTTGTTGCTTTATTAATGTCAGTCCTCTTTTCTTACATAGGAGTCGCTTGACTCCATTGTTTGTTCTTTATAATGGGGTTACCTAACGCCAGTTGCTTGTTTCTTATAATAAGGGTCAGTAACCTCACAGTTGCTTTCTTTTAAATTGGTACATTGACCAGTTACTTGCTTTACATATTGTCAGTTTCTATTTTCCTGTTTTCTTAACAATTGTTATCAGTGACAACTTCGCTTGTTCTTGAATGCAGTGCCAGAACATGAAATATATATAATATTATAATATACTAAATATTATATATTATAAATATATATATATATATCTTAATATATGAATAATGTTATATATATATATTATATATATAATATGTATTATAAATATATATATAAAATAATATTAATAATATAATATATATATATATATATATATATATATATATATTATATAATAATTATATATATATATTTATATTATATTATATATATATAATAATTATATTATAATATAATATTTATTATACTATATAATAATATAGTATATATTTATACTATATATATATATATATATATAATTATATATCTATATTATATTAATATATATGTAATTTTTAAAAAGTGGGCACTGCAAAGTCGATGGATATTTAGTACTTTTGGGTTTTAAATTTGGCTCTGCTGTGCTGTTCTTCAATATGGTCAGTGACCGCTATTTTGTTGTTCCATACTTGGTGTGTATTTACCCTAGTTGCTGTGTCTTTATATTGAGTACTGACCACAGCTGCTTGTTCTTTTTAGTTTCTGTTTTTTATATGGGTATCATGACCCTAGTGCCTGTTTTTTATATGGTCACTTTCCACAAGTTGTTTGTGTTGCATTTATATTTGGGTAATGGTGACCGAGTTGCTGTTGCTTTATTATGGGGCAAGTGACCACAGTGTTCGTTCTTTTTTGTCAGTTTCTTGTTTTTACATTGGATTCCTTGACCCTATTGTTTGTTGATTTAAATGGGGTCTGTAAGCTGCCGGTGCTTTTTTCATTATATGGGTACGTGACGCAGTTACTGCTTTACATATTTGTCACTTTCTTTTTCTTAACATTATCACGTGATACTTGTTGCTTGTTCTTAATTGCAATTGAACTGAAGTAACATTTGAAATATATTTGAACTTTAAATTATATATCTACTAAGTATATTATATAATTAATATATATATAGATATATATATCTATATATAGTTAATATATATATATATATATATATATATATCTTATATAATATATTACCTATTAGCATTTTTTATACGTGGGCACTTGCAACTCGAATGGATTTAGTATTATTCGAGTCGTTTAAATTGGCTTCTGCTGTGCTTGTTTCTGATATTGGATCTTACCATAACCCATTTACTGTGTTTCATTGGGGTTATTTGACCCCAGTTTCTGGTTCTTTATATTGAGGTAATTGCCCTGTTCTAATGATTGTTCTTTTATTTTTTCATTTCTTGTTTTTTGTTTTAAACATTCTGCTGTATGTGACCCTATATGCCTGTTCTTTATATTGGTTCCATGTTACGCTCCAGTTGTGCTGTGTTTATCATTATTGGTTAGGTGACCAGTTGCTGTTGTATATTGGGTGAGTGACCCCCAGGCCTTTGGGGCTGTGTCTTTTATATTGTGTGCCTTGTTCTTTACTAGGATTCATTTGACTCATTGTTTGTTTCTTTATAAAGGGTACATAACCAGTTGCTGTTCTTTAGAATAGGGTCAGTTAACCCCGAGTTGTTTTCTTATATTTGGTATTTTGAACCAGTTACTGTGTCTTTAACTATTGTGTCAGTTTCTTTCTAACATTAATCACGTGACACTTGTGTTGCTTGTTCTTAATGCAGTTTGCCAGAGAGTCGGTATTTTGAAATTATATATATATATATATTATATATATATTATATTTATATAATATATTTATTATATTATATATATACTATATAATATTATATATATATACTATATTATAATATATATTATATTCTAGTGATGGACATGACGATTTCCGCATGCCCATGTGCGGATCATCGCACCTAATTGACCCGCATTTCCGATTCCATCCACTTAAAGCACATCCGCATTTCCCGCAATACCGCATCCTCTTTTAAATAATGAAGATGTTGCGGATGTATTTCTACTTTGATTTAATGCATATAAACTAAATTATATTTGTCATCATTTCATCATGTTAGTTTATGGCAATAATTGGTAATTTTTGAATTTTCGCTTTCTGTATATATGTATACAATATATATATAGAATATATATTGTATATATAAATATATTAATATATTATATCATTATTATAATATTATCATATATATCTATATTTATATAATATATAATAATATATTATAAATATATAATAATATATATTATATAAATTATAATATATATATATATTTATATATATATATATATATATAATAAATATATATATATATATAAATGTATATATAATATATATACATAATCTAAAACCTGTCGTGAATCAAGAAATGGAATCGCGGAGAGAGAGTGAAGAGAGGGCAAAGGAGGAGGTGGTTTAGAAGCTAGCAAAGGAACTGATGGTATGATATGAAGGAAAGCAAGAAGAGGATTTTTAGATTGGCAAGAACGTGTAGAGGGAACGAAGGTAGAGTGATGTAAATTTCAAGACACAAATGGAGAAACATTGGTTATGCATCCGGAAGAAAGAAACAAAATGTGGATGAGTAACTTTGATGAGTTGTTGAACTTGTGGAATGCGCGGAAGTAGGACAGGAGAGAGAGAGGAGGAGAGAGAACGGGAGGGAGAAATAGAGGGATGTAATACGAGGAGAATTTGAGAGGCGTTAGAGGAAAATTAAGAGGCGGAAAAACTCCTGGTGAGGAATGGACAAATAATTAGAGCTGCGAGGAGGGAGATAGGGCGGAAGCCGTTGATGCTTGAGATTTCTTGAATCCGGTGTTTGGGATGGAGAGTAAAGTGCCGGAAGGTTGGGGAAAGGTCAAATAATAGTTCCCATTTAAAAGGTAAGGGGAACGCAGGAAATGTATAAATATTATAGAGGATCTCACTATCGGATACATGGCGAAGTCTATATAAAGACATATTAGAAAGAAAATTAAGATCAAAATAGAGCCAAGATTAGGGTGAAGAGCAGTATGGGTAAGGAGGTGGTAGAAGTACTACAGATTAATGTTTGCATTAATTTAAAATTGATACAGGAAACGACATGGGAATACAATAAGAGGCATATAGCCTTCCTAGACTTGAAGAAAGCATTTGCTTCTGTACCCAGAGAGAAGCTGTGGAGAGTCGAAGAAAGGATATGAAGTTGGAGGCAGAGTGATAAAGCCAGTAAGAAGTACATACGTGAATAGCAGTAAGGTAAGGACAGGATATAAAAACAGGAAATGGTTTGAGGTAAAACGTGAGCAAGGCAGATAGTGTGCTGTCGCTAATGTACGTATAGCGTATTTGACACAGTCAGTATGAGGTGTAAAGAGAGTTAGCATAGATTTGATCGGAGACATCATGGTATGACGCTGCAGATGATTTGGCGGTTGATTGGAGTGGGGATGGTGAGAGTTGAAGCATGGTGCTTGTTTTTTCGCAGAAAAGTTAGAGAAACAGGATTGAATTATGAATGTTGTAGAAAAAAGAATATAATGGTAGTAAGCAAAGAGGATGGAGGAGTTGATATTGAAGGTAAACGGTAGAGAGATTATAATAATGTGGATAGATATAAATCTCTAGGAAGCACTTGGAAGAAAGGGGGGTGCAAAGAAAATTATGAGTAGGATTGAGCAGGTATGGCAGGACTGAAGAGAGTATATCCCATCTGAAAGATAAATATATGTAACAAATAGGTTAAGAGAGCAATAAACGAGGAGTGTTGAAGCCATAACTGTTTAATGGGGGCGGAGCACTATGGAGCATGACAGTGGAGCGTAGAGGAGATAGAATTCAGACAGCCGAGATGAATGTGTGAGACAGTTGATGGAAAGAAGAAAGAATAACAGAGGAGAACGAGACAGTGAGGGTAGAGTGGTGGGTGTGGAAAGCCCAATGCATAAAGTGACGCGAGCCAGACTGAGAAAGGGGACGACCTGGAGAGGATGTAGGCAGAGTTTGCCAGCAGGAGTGGGAGGTAATCAAGAGACCAGTGGAGTGAGACGGAGGGAAGACGCGGAAAGAGGTGAGAGACAAAGTAGAGGATTCATTGAGGAAACCAGAGGCCTGCAATGGATGAGCTGATGGGGGATGGATCGTTGATGGATAGACAAGAAGGCAGGAGTTGGCCCAATGACTAATTGGCCCTATTTAAGAGACCACTTTGATGTAGCAAATAATAAAATATATTTAGTATTATATAATATATATATAATATATAATATATATTATATATATATATTAATATAATATATATATATATATAATAATATATATATATATAAATATAATACTATATATATATTATTCATATATATACAGGCCGCATTTAACTCTCTAACGCCCATGGGCCCAAAAAAAAATTACGCCCCTTACCCTATACTATTATATGTTTTGTATATATATATTATTCATATAATATTATTATTATTATCTAATATATATATAAATATACTATATATATATATAACTATTATGTGCTATTATAAGTGGTTGACTCCAGGAGCGAAATCAATAATATGATGTATTATTAAATCATACTCGGACAAGAAGATTAGGAATTTTTGGTAACCATAACCTAATCTAACATAAATTTAACCTAACCTAACTAACTAACTAAATTCACCAAAACTTAACCTAAATTAACCTAACCAAATTTTAAGGGTCAACCACTTATAAATGTCATATATATATTATATATATATATATAATATATATAATATAATATATAGCTATATAATAATAATATATATATATATTATAACTAATATATATATATATATTATATACTATATTATATAAGCTAAATCTTACATTATTACATTAATTCAGATTAATGATTCATTACAGGTTTTCGTCTTGCCTTTTCGTTAGCAAATTTGGTTAATATACTCGAATCTAATTTAACGTGAAATCATTTCAAGAGCAAGTACAAGCTAAGAAATGATCTAACGCTGTTTGACTGGGACGTAGAAAGTACAAATAATCTTTACCCTTTTAAGTGTAGGAGAATGATCTATTCATTTGCGCAGTTGTTCGCAGGAAATACATAACAAATTATTTTAAAGGCATATTCAGATTTGGATATAATATCATGAAAGGCTTTAGTTAATTAAATTTTGCTAATTGGGACAGGATTGAATGCCATTACATTCTTCTAAAAGAACATTTTTTAATTCCTAACATTTGTCCAAATTTTCAAAGTCAGATCGATAGAATTTTTGTAAAATAGGCTATTTATGAATGTCGCCTGGTCGGTTTCGGATAGATTGATAGATAAAAACTTTTTCTCTGAAATTCGCTGTATTCAAACTCGCCTATTTAATCTGTTGACAGCTTTATCTATATAGTATGAAAGCTTGGTTGGAAAATGCAATAGTTGTATAATTTCTTCTGTGTCTCAGATCTTGTTTAGATACATTCTTGAATGTCTTTTTGTGTAAGAAGATTTTCACTTTTCTTTGGACATTTCGTAGGTTTCTAATGACTATCTAATTTCATTAACTTAATTACACAGAGAGTTATACAAATTAATAACGGTGGCCACATTCCATGATCTCAGTATGTTAATTTTTTTATTAAGAACAATCTTCAAGTATGGTTCCCATATGCATGACATAAAGAGTATAGATCATAGGATTTAATTTTTTCAAAATTTCCTTTTGCCTCTGTGAATGATGGTCTCGTCATTTTATCTTCAGATAGAGTTAAGACTTAACAATAGCTTCTAACCTTGTTTAGACTTTACATAACTTCTCCGAGCGATCACCTGTCACATAGTGTTTGAACAGTATAAACTTTGGAAAAGATTTAAGATACCAACGATGCGTAGACCCGAAAAAATTATAAAGATGTGTGAAGCAAAGCAAAAAAATCCAGTTCCTGTTTACAACATGTGGCAGCGCTGGATCCCACTTAATTAAGGGAATGAGTTGAACATGGTTTGAAATATGCTAGATGGTTGACCTCCTTAATCTCTGTGCGTCCAGAAATATATTCTGACATATTAGCAGCATTATCATTATCGTTTGACCCGCAACGCTATTATTAATTCTTTGGTTCCTAACAACAATTTATTCAAATCCTAAATTATGAACAGATTTTATATAAATCTTAAATAATGCGTTCTTAACTTTGGGTACCTTCTCTTTGCTAGGATACATGATGATAGAAGCTCAGGGCTGATCCTTATGAGTATTGTCTGGGAGTGGAATAACAATAATAGAAAAATTGTTTTCCTGATTGCTTTTCATGTCTTCCAGTGCTTCTGCCTTAGCCATATTGTGCTTCATATTCTTCGTAAGTGATGGTAAAATAAAGATTGCTCCCTGCCAAAATTTTGACATTTGAATAGGTGATTTTGTAAATAAAAAAGGCGGTCATAATTTCGCAATACGTTCAGACACATATACTTTCCATTTCAAACAAGAGCAGCTATTTATCTGGCTTCGAATGGTCACTCCAGGTGAAGAAAGTACTTAACATCTTGTAGTACATTTCCCCTCCACATATTAACTCTTCATCTAGATTGAGGAGCAGCTTCTTGTCCTTCCTAATGCTTCATGTCCTTCAGCATCAAATGTTTCATGTGGCTCTACTAATAATGGTTCATGGTGGACACAATCTGGCAGCATATGATCAACAAGCACTTCTTTACAAACTGAGATACAACACCGGCTCCAAAAAGTTTACAAGGACCCCAAAAAAGAAGCATCCTTGACTGTTAGAGTACACTAAACAGATACAAGATCTCATATTTCAAAAGCATTTTCGTTCGTGACAATTTGTTAAAAAGTTACTTTTATTCTCATAATATCTGTTAAATAAGATGCTATTCTGAATTTTGATTAATCAGCAAATCTTGCAAAGTGTGTCGCGTATGGCCTTACTAACTTCCAATAAAAGTGACATCGCTTGGATATAAGAATTCTTGTACTTTGTGTTTGCTCCCCTGGCACTTATTTTCGACAGTAAACGTAAGAAGTGATGTCATATGTTCCATTCCCGTGTTTCGTTATCATCCATACTGGAGGTATTCTCTAGATTATGCGCACTCACGACAGTTCATTTGTCTTTGTGATTAAGAATGAGTCTACTCTTGGTATTTAATAACACTTCATTTTTTTTCTCCTTTTCCTTTCTGTATTTTACGGTATTTTGGACGCCGCTCAACAGTTTCTGACAATCCATTAATATGAACAACTGCTTCACCATATGGTTTAATAACAATAAATAATTCTACTTCTGAAACTCAATATTAATAACTTTTTTATTCTTGAATAATATCATCAAAACATCATGCACTTATCATGTTTATCAGTCCAAAGCACGTAAGGCGGATTAGGCCTAGCTAAATAACAAAAGCTATATAGTACGACTCGCAACTCAAAACTACATTAAATATCTGGCAAAATTAAAATGAAAGATATCAATCAAGGTTGCTAGATGAGATGAATTAAAAGGTTTCGTAAATAAGGAAATTATTTTAACTTTTTTTAACATAACAATCTTTA
>JABUQX010085833.1:25000-35030 GCA_015478945.1 Trachelipus rathkii
CCGCCATCCAAATAGGTATGCCCTCGCTTTCCCAAAATCGTGGCGCTAATGATAGGGTGGGTGACGGCGATTTTGGTTCCACGAAATCGGCTTCATTTTCACCCAATCCCCATTACTTCAACTCGGTTTTTTTACACGCGGTAGCTGCCCGTTTGTCCACCTCGATTCCCCTGTTTACTTTGTTTGCTCTGTCTTACCTTTGCGCCTAGTTGCATTACACGAGAGAGGAATCTTTTTGACTGTTATCGAAACCTCCCTCGCCCTTGTTGGTTTTGGGGAACTTCTTTCAATATTCGCCACCTATGTGGGGTGGACTCATGCTGTGGTTCGTCACCTTAATGCGGATTGGCTGTGGTGTGTTTGCAGGGTCCTTTTCGTTGGGATGCCTCAACACAGGCTTACTAACTTTCGAACGTTTTGACACTTGTACTTCCTCCTGTGTTGACATCTTATGCTCTCTTTCATTCATTGACAAATTCTGGTGGGACAGGTCGCCTTACCTTTGTGGGAGTGACCATTACCCTTTCTACCTTACATCTCTTTGCCCTGATCGTCCTCCAAAACTCCTTATACAGCTGCGTTTATGACAGGGCTGATTGGATCCTCCTGGTTCTCACTGTACTTTATGTTCCCATGCCTTCCTGGCCACTGACGTTCTTTTCCCTTCCCCTGCGGATGCTTTCACATATTGCCGGAACATGTTGTTCTGGAAGAACGCGAAAGGCCCACATTTCCCTCGCTCTTCGTGCATTGTCGTCCGTGTTCCTGCTACACCGTGGTTGGAACGCAAGATTGCGCTCGGGCTAATTCGTCTAGCCCTAAACGTTCGACGTCTATCGCTCACTACAAGAAAACACACTACCAACAGTTTACGATTGATCTCCGCTTTTAAGGCTCGCTGCTTCTCGGTCTCGGTGTCTAAAACAGCGAGGACCAGAAACAGTTATTTTGTCGAACTACGTTTCCACTGCTCAATCTTCTACGCCATTGGCGGTCGGCTGCTACATGTGTATAGGTGTTTGTGCGCTAAAAGTTCTCTCTGCAAGCACTTACAGGGAGCCAACCGACGGGTCATCAGCTGTGGCCCCGCACCCCGTGTGACATCATTTTCCGCTCCAGGGCATGAGTTACCGCATGGAGTTGGGATACCATTTTGCTACTTGCTGCAGCGATTCTTTCTGGTGTATGACTACCCTTTCCCCCAGGTTTTGTTCCCCCTCCTCGCCTAGACCCACGTCTCAACCTTCCCTCCAATCTGAAACCCACCTTCTAACATTACCCCAGTCACATTAGAGACAATTGTCTCTAATAAACCACCATCATAAATATTCATAATTCATCATGACTACTTTCCTTCAATTGGATATTGTCGTCGGCTATTACGCAACCAGCCATACCTCCAATTTCAACTAATAAACATAAAATGTACACCAAAAGATAGATATGTTTGCCGGAACTTCGACTATGTCAATCGTGACTTCTTTCAACCATCTGAATATAAATGCCACGGTAACTTCTATAGAAAGAGGTGAAAATTATAGAAGAGGGGCAGGAATACTCATTCATACAAATCTTTCCCCTATTCCCCAGTCCCTCTGGCCCAAACCAAACTGTTCATGCAGTAGCGATGGCAAGAATTCACTTGCCATCGCATTACTATATGTTCAATCTATTTAGCTCCGAGTATGTGAATTTTACTAAGGTCGACTTAGACTGATCCTTTTAAACATGCTCCTACCCCGGTTGATTGTTTATACTAGGTTGACTTCAACACTTCCCGCCACCCCTTATGGGTGGTTTGACTCTGTCAACTTTCATCTAAAGTCCAAAATCTTAAGTAGATCCTCCATAACCCTCCCTTTACCCTGATGCCTTAACACAGAACTCCCTACTACATGAACGTTTAGATACACACACTTTCTGTACTTCTGTATTGATATTTCCTTTTGCCTCCATTTCCCTTATGGATCGTTTTACCTGGTCCGCTTGATTATTTTAATCGGCAGCCGATCATTATCCCCAATAGCATTAAATGAAGCTTGGCCAAGGCCAATGCAAAAACCGTTGGTGTTTCTTTTTGCCATTGACACATTGCCGGCGTTAACGAATTCGAGCGGAGTGGGCTTCCTTGTTTATCAGGCCCAAGCTATCCTCTCTTTCTCCTTTTCAATAACCGTATTTCCGACTGATTGATGATGCCTTTTGCTCTTCCAGAAAGTAGGTCATTCTCGGCAAGCGGAAGCTTGCATCCCGCCGTCTTCCTCAGGCAGGCGGTCTAGGCAACCCCTTGCGTGCGTCCCAAGCAGAGTGCGCACAAGCCAACCGACAGAAGGAAGAAAGAAACTCTACAGGCAATTACAAAAAAAGACCCGTACCACCCCCAACATGATTATTTTTAAAGCAGCCGCAGCGGATGCGGATCTCGACGAAAATTAATACGGTTCAAAAACGCTCGTAAAACAATATTTCGAACTTACATTATACGGACTTGTTAACTTCCACAACTCCCCTTCCTTTTGTGTGGAAAGTTGCACAGAAAAGTTACACAGAAAATATCTCATCGCTCCAAATAACTCCTCACCCACTCAGTCCTCCGTATGGGCCTGATATAAACTTGATACGATTTCCGCTCCTGCGGTGGTAGCGGAATGCATTATTATGTTATAGCTTTGCTAGCCATTCGAGTTCATTTCGGCTACACTTGAAGCCTTTCAAAACTGAGAACTGACACAGCCAACTACCAACTTTTTCAAACAGCTCTCGAAAAGGGGAAAGATCATAACTACAAACCGTCTTTTACACTTGCATCAAGAGTATCCAAACTTGCATTGGCAAATAGCAAAAGGACGGGTTGCCCTTGGTCCGATGACATGATTTGTACATCATCGCTCCCCGTCATACTCCATCTTCGGCCGTCAGAATTTTCTTTTGCTGATTTATATAACAGAATCTGGATTGAATCTTCTTTCCTCCATCTATTTGGACTACAGCTTTTTGTAATTCCTATCCCCCAAACCTTGAAAAGATCCGAAGTTGGCAGGAAACCAAGACCCCAATTTCGCTGACCTATTCCACTCCTGTTAAATAATGGAGAAAATGGGTTTCTGGCCGCTTACTCCCTGGTCTTGAGAGCCGTCAAGCTTTCTCAAACTTCCAATTTGGTTTCCGCAAAATCGTCTCGAATTGCGGACCTTTGGTAAACTGTAGACCATTGACATCCAGGGAAGCCTTTCTCAACTGGTTGGATAGTTCTTAGTGTCTTTTTGACCTTGAAAAGCTTGCGACACAACGTGGCGGAGAACTGGGTTCTCCTTAAACTCCATTCGCTTGGTTTCCCCGCGCGGACAACTCCCTCTTTTTTATCAAATGCTTCTGCTTCACACAGATTGCCTATCCATTTAAATGTTCGTTGTTCTTCTATTTCCTGTCACGCACTTTACTCTGGAATAGAAGGCGTGTCAAAACGCATGGTAGTGTTTTAAGTGTACTACCATTTTTTGCTCTCGGATTTAATGATATTGCTACCTCTATTCCAGCGACTGTCAATTTTGCTCTCTATGTCGATGACCTTGCATTACCCCGCTCCGAAGGAGGGGTAAGCCTCAGCCGTGGCTGAGGCCCCAAAACCCGCTTACACTCCCTTCGGGGGTGATCCCCCCCTCTTCAGGATTCAACACCCTTTCAAGGAACGCATCCCCTGTAGTTTTCTCTCCGGGAGGTTGGATGTGTTGCTTTAGATTACTCTTGTGGTTAATGATAAAACTGGTTTATCTCGTAACTTTGGTTTACGTTTATCGTCTTGTGTTAAATATTACTATGACAGGGGTGAAATTAACACTGATTTGTGTGTTAGAGAAATGATGAGTTTGTGTAAGATATTACTGTCTTGGTTAACTGACGATTGATTGATATTAGAAAACGTGATAGCCAGTGTTTAAGTTTTTGTTGATGGTGTTTAGGTTGCCCGAGAATTTGCTAATGTTCTACGTTTATCATAGTTCAAATGATGTTATACTCGAGACGAGGGACACTTTGATGAAGATAGTATCAATTCATAGATCAATGATGTTTTGGTATCTTTTGATAATTGGTTCACTTTGTTTAAGGGTATTTGGTCTAGATTTAATACGTCTTTACTCTGTTGCTGATATGCGGGGAAAAGTTGGGGAACATATCGAGTATTTGGTATGGACCTGTTTTAGCTTACTTTACCTTGATTAAGTATGGGAATTTTTCAGGATGGTTAGCGGCATTTATTCATACGCGAGCGGTAGTTAGGTTTGCGATTGTGTACATTATATCTTAGTTCAGGTTATGATATCGTTAGCTTTGTATTGATGCTAAAACTTTATTTGCGTAGCAGCATATAGATTCGCATAAGGTCAGTTATTTTATAAAGAACTTATTTTATCTGTTATGTCTATGTTTATCAAAATGATACTCGAAATATGGATTGAATCAATAGTGCAATAGATCATAGGCGGATGGGCGGGTAGGGGACTGCAGGGATTGGGATGTTTTTGATTTACTGCTATTTACTGATTTACTGATTTAAAATCATGTAAACTATAACGCTTTACTGTGATATTTTATTCAAAGAACTGTATTTTTATGTTATGTCAGGATAAAGATTTTTGTTATTTTAGTTATGTTTGCTGTTTTAAAACTTTGTTATGTTTTGCAATTATTCGTTATGGAATTAAGATATTTAGACGAGGTTAAGATGAATTTTTTGTTTTAATATTACGAAGATTGATGTAAAAAATTTCGGTACGTTAGCATTATATTCGTATATCAGTATGATGTTTAGAGGTGAGGGTATGCTAAATTTTTTGTTTTAAATATTTAACGATGTTAATGCTTAAAATTAACATTTGATATGCTAAAGATTATGCTTGGAGAAGTAGGGTGATAGCTCGTTCACCGTTTTGTACGATTGTTTTTTTTAGGTCACCTTTAGTGATGTTAAGTGAGCGGAAGTTTTGCTTAATGTTATAAGTTAGTAAGTTTATTCGGTACGTAGCGGTGTGTTTAAGGCATTTGTCATTGTACTAATTTTATATTTCTTAGCTTCAGGGGGTTATGTTATTGTTAGCTTTATTAATTAAAAACTTTGTTTACATTAGCATATATTCGATAGTTAGTAATATAAAAGAACTTATTTTTTTGTTGTTGTGTTTATCCGGATATGTTTCAGAGAATATGACATGAATCAATAGTATCAATTAGATCAAAAAAGTCATGTGCGTGAGGGGATTGGGGAGCTGGTCCTCATAACCTCGTTAATTTGATGGTTTTTTGATTTACTGATTTTTACTGGATTTACTGCTTTTAAAAATCATGTAAACTATTAACAATTTACTAGGAAATATTTTATGCAAAAGAACTTATTTTTTTGTTATGTTCGGAAAATAAAACGTTGATGTATAAGTTTAGCAGTTTTAATTCGGTCTGGTTCTGGTATGATATTAGACAAGCGTTATGATAATTTTTTTTGTAAATATTTACTGTGTTTTTGTTAAATATTAACGTTAATATGTTAGAGATATTGCTTGAAAGAAAAGTATTTGAATGATGTACCTTTATGTATGTAAGTTAGTTACTTTACTGTGTCGTTTAAGATGTGGAACTTTGGTTAATGGGTAACGTTGTATCTAGCGCGTGTGTTAAGTTGTTGATGTTAGGTATTTGCTCTCGCTCGGTATCGTTGTACATTATTTTCTTAGTCAATTATTAATATTAATATTCTTATTAATATTAATTGTGAAACATTGTTAATGTTAGCATTACTCGCTGGTGGAGTATATTAAAGAACTCATTTTTGTTTGTGCTATGTTTAATCCGAAATGATTACTCGAAATGCGACCATAAATCAATAGTTTGTTAAGTAAAATTAACATTGATATGTGTTAGAGATATGCTGGAAAAAGTTGTGATAGTGTTACGGTTTTGTACGACTGTGCCTAGGTACTTATTACTGTTTGGTAAGTATTGGAACTTTTCGGTTAATGTTAGTAGTTTATTCGTGGCCGTAAGACATTCATTTCATCACCAAAATCCGCATTGTGTTTAGAGTTTTTGTCGTTCCTTTATTGTACACTTATATTCTTTAGTTCTCGGTAATGCTATGTTAGGTCTTTAATTAGATTGTGAAAACAATCGTTACGTTAGCATTATTCATTGATCAGTATATAAAGCACTTATTTTTTGTACGATGTTTTATCCGAAATGGTACTCGATATGTGACCTGAACCATTAGATCGATAGAATCAAAAGATCGTGGACGTTAGGTAGGGAGGGGTTGGCGAGGGGACGGGTGTGTTTTGAATTTACTGTGATTTACTGATTTACTGCGTCAGGGCACGTAAAGGATCAGTAAATTATTATACTTTACTATGATAATTTTATTCATTAAGAAATTATTTATTATGTTATGTTTGCATAAAACTTTTTTATTTTTATGTTATGTTGGAAAAAATTTGCTATGTTTTTGCAATTATTTGTTGCGAGATTATGATATTTAGCGTTAAGGTTTATGGATAAAATTTTCGTTTAAATATTACTATGATAATGTAAAAAACTTGTTTACGTTTGCATATATTCCCGTATTCGGGTCTGTTTTTTATGTTAATTATGAAAAAAATTAGAATACATTTTTGAATAAATGTTATTGTGTCATATGTAAGACTGATTATTAACGTTAATATGTAGACGAACTATTGATAGAAAAAAAAGTATGTATAGGGTTACGTTTTGCATGCAAAGTTAGTTACTTTACTGGTGTTAAGTGTGAACTTGTAATGGGTTAACAGTTGTTAACAGTTTATTTGTTTGTAAGTTGTGTTAGGTTTCTGTCTTTGTACATTATTTCTCTACCTTATTTCATTATGTACTGCTATGTAGCTTTATGCTGGCAATTGGAACAACTTCTATTACGTGTTAGATGAGTTATGTTTCTGTTTTCAATTGATCGCAGAGATTATGAATAAAATAATTAACCAATGTTGTGATAAATTTTTGTTAAATATTCCATGTTAATGTAAAAGTTACGTTTTGCATGCAAAGTTAGTTACTTTACTGTGTTAAGTGAAATCGGCAACTTTGTTAATGTGTTAACAGTTTATATCGTGTCTCTTGTAAGTTGTGTAGGAATTGTCTCTGTACATTATTTAGTTATTTCTATAATACGTTATAACAACCTTATTGCTGTGCTGAAACTGTTTTTACGTTACCAGTCTATTAACCAATAAATTAACCAATAATTAACCAATGTTGTGTGATAAATTTTCGTTAAATATTGCCATGTTAATTAATGTAAAATTAACGATGATATGTTAGAGATATGCTTGAAAAATAGTGTGAATAGGTTACGTTTTGTACGCTGTGGTGCTAGGTAACTTTACTGTTTTGTTAAGTATTGGAACTTTCGGGGTTTAACTCGTTAACAGTTTTATTTCGCTGCGTAAAGTTGTGTACTGTCTTCAGTTTGTCGTGTTGTGCAGTTTTATATTAACAGTTTGAAATAATTCTTCAATGTCTTATGCCAAAAATGTGAAAAAAACTTGTTACTTTGATCAGCTATTTCTTATCCTAGTTTCATTTAATACTTTTAACGTTAGATGTCATCTTTATTCTGGATGATACTCGAAATGTGACTTTGAATGCTGATTTAGATCAATAGATCAATAGATCAAAATGTCATAGATCAATAGCATCATTGATGATCGTCGTTCTATATATGTCGGGCAGTGCACAGGTACTGTGTCATTCCGGTTTTGCATTTACTGGTATTTATACTTGATCATTTAGAGAGGGTATGTAAAACATTTGAGAATAAGTTAGTTTAAAAAATATGACATGAATCTAATAGATCAAATAGATCAATAGATCAATAGATCATGGATGGGCTGAGGAGGGCAGTTTGAATTACCTATGAGTAATAAAGTAATGCTTTCGATATGTAAAAACGTAAAGTTTTAAGTTTATAAAAAGTGAAAAAAATAAAGAAAATCATATTTATTTTTTTATTAATCTAAAATTTTATTTATTTATTTTTTAATTCTTTCTTGGATTGGTTCTTGAAACCAATCATTTTTTGAAAATCTACCAGACTCGATTACATATTATAAGGACACCAACATTGTTGTTATACGAATGTTTATTAGTCCAGCACCGCACCGGATCCGCCTGTTTTGCGCGCGCCGGATCGCGCATGCGCCGACCGGGGGCCTGCTGATACAACCCGCATTGCCTATGAGGGAGTGCCTCGAAGCACCCAGAGTCGAGATCTACATCCTTTATAAACATATATGTTTTTAACACCAATATTGTCTATTATTATACAAATATTTACCCTATCCCAGCACCGCACAGGAGCCAGCACCGGTACAGCCATTGCCAAACTCAAACTCTATAGATTCAGGCTCCTTTGTACTTTCTTCTATACAACTATCGAAATTTCAGCTTCTACGACAATTTAATTTTTTAAGCGGGGGACTACGTCCCCCTTAACGGGGGTACGCAGGGGTACCTTAATCTCCGTTCTACGGACGAGATTACATTCAGACTCCTTCCCTTCTTCTATACACTAGCCAAATTTCAGCCTTCTACGAAGCAATTTTTAATTTTTTAGAGGGCAGGTCTCCCTCCTTACGGGGGGCGCAGCTCGGTACGTAATTCGTCTACGACGTGAAGATGACGCGTCACCATCATGCTCGAGTCTTAACTCGATTTAGGCCTTAATATCCACACCCGCTCGGAACCCACAACAAGGGCCCGTCAAGCAACATTTTTGAGCTACAGTTTCGGGGGGAGGTTACCCCCTATATACATTCCTTGCTGGACTCTCGAAAACTCGTCGGTTTCTTGACACGTTGACCGCTTCTGTCTTAAATTATCATTACCGTCAATAGTGGATGATTATATTCAAGTACGTGAGTGTTCTCGATCATTTCATGGACCCATCGATACGGTTACCTCTCTAATATCCTTTTGTATAAAAAACTCCGCCTCGCTACGCACGCCTTCTCGAGTCCTCTCACGCGGGGTACTGACCGTCACGGCAAGTAATTGTCGCGATTGTCTCCCTCAGATTATCTAACTTTACAGTCACTCTCATTCCAGAGATAATTTGATTAAAAATTCTGGGAGTTTTTTAACATGATTGCGGCAGGCGAATCAAGTTGGATTCTACGTTTAAAGATTTGTCTCATATTATGTAGAGCCCAAGTTTGAAAAACTTCTGCATACGATATTTCTCTTCCCTGAAAAGGGTTCAAAACATACTTTTTCAATTCTACAGTGAGAAGAAAGCACTAAGCAGAAACCGACGCCCTTAAACTACGTATTTTTAAAACGGAATATACGGAAAAAAGAAATCAATTATTTTGCTTGCTAAAGACATCAAAAATGAAGAATTTTAAATTTATAAATAAATTATATCTTTTTTGTTTATTTTTGTAACTGCTATCAATGTTAGATTATTTTTATTCTCTTTTTATTTACTAATTATAATTATTTCAGATTTTTACAGTTTTATTTTTATTCAATTCTATCTCCCAAATCCCTTTAATGAGTTTATTGTAAACTGGAACTACCTTAGAAAGAGGATAATATCGAAACTTGTTGATAATACTATAATCTACACCAAGAGACGGGACATTATGTCCAGTTTTTAATATTAAATAATTTAATTTTAATAATAGTTTAATGTTCTATAAGCAACTTTTATAGCAAGATTGCTGCAGAGAAGAAAGTCATTAAAAAATAAGGTTCTAGAAATAAACTTGCCCGTAACACAATTCCAATTGATAACGCCAATTATATTCTTTTCTTTTTAGAACATCCATCCAAACACTTGCTTATATTTAATAATAATATAATGAATAATTAAATAATAATAATAATAATAATAATAATAATAATAATAATAATAATAAGTATAAATTAAATATAATATAATAATAATTAATAATAATAATAATGAATAATAATAAAGAATGTCCCATAAATTTAGAATTCTCTTTCGATC
>JABUQX010085834.1:5000-7500 GCA_015478945.1 Trachelipus rathkii
ATTTACTATGAGTCATTCATTTTTTATTTTACTTAAACATTTTTATAAAACATTTTCGCAATCCTAAAATTGTAACTCATTACAGCCCTATTATTTAACTCATATATTTTATTAACATTATTTTTTCTTTTATATTTTTTATTAATACTTTTTATTTAATTTTTAAAAAATTATTTAATGTAAGAAGAAAAACCAGAGTGTCTGATAATATAAACATTTTATATTACTACAATTGTACGACATTTTATTATTAAAAAACATTAACATTACATACCTTTAAGCAAGTAAATCAGTAAATCAATAGAGGTGTTACCAAACACCTAAGGGATTATAGTATGCTTTTGTTTTACGTTTTACTGCTTAACTCATATGTTTTACTGCTTTAACTCACATATTAATTAACATTACCACCTAAAAGCTGTAAATCAGTAAATCAAAGAGGTGTTTACATTAGCAACAGGGTTAGGTATGCTGGTTTCTGTTTAATGTTTACTGCTTTAACTACATATGTTTTACTGCTTTAACTCATTATATTTATTAACATGTACATACCTTAAAGCAGGAAATCAGTAAATCAATAGAGTGTTACATAGCAACAAGGGGGGTTAGTATGCTTTTGTTTTTACTGTTTTACTGCTTTAAACCATGTTTTACTGCTTTAACCAAATGTTTACTGCTTTAAACTCATGTTTTTACTGCTATTAACTCATATGTTTTACTGCTTTAACTCATGTTTTACTGCTTTAACTCATATGTTTTACTGCTTTAACTCATGTTTTACTGCTTTAAACTCATATGTTTTTACTGCTTTACTCATATATTATTAACATTATGTTTTCTTTTATTATTTTTATTTTTTTTAATCTTTTTATTTATCTTTTTATTTATTTTTATTATTTTTTTTTTATTATTTTATTTTCATTATTATTATTTTTATTATTATTATTTTTATTATTATTATTTTTTTTTTTATTTAATACTTAGTGTTTTACTTCATAACTATTGTTATTATTATTTAACACACACACACAAACAACACACACACACACACACACACACTTACACACACACACACACATCTACAACCTACACACATACATAGACATACACCTACACCTACACACACACACACACACACAACACACACACACACACACACACACACACTTACACTCGCCCATAGACCCACCCTGTTTAAACATATCAAATAAGTTCTTTTGTATGAACATAACGTATAATTTATTAAAACATTTTATATTTTAATTAAATACGTACATTTATATTACTCATTCAATTATAACTAAAATTATTTCAAAGTTTCTTAAAACTTCTATAATAAATCAATCATTATCTTTGAACAAAGAATTTATTATTAACAGTTAATACTTTTTGTTTATAAATTTTATAACTATCAAGTTTTAAAATAATTTTTACTAAAATTTTATGAAATTTTATTAAAAACATATATTTTATGTACCTTAAAGCAATAAATCAGTAAAATCAGTAAATCAAATCCCTAGCATCCCTCTACACCAAGCTATGCCACGTTTCGTTCTATTGACTTACTGCTTTACAGCATCTTTAGTCATGTAATAGTATAAAAATAACAAATAAGTTCTTCTCTGCTAACATAAACATGTATTTTATTAACCCTAGAATGCAGACATGGTTTTTTCGAAACGCACTTACAGACATGGGGTCAAATTCACCCCAAGTGGGAAAATATACAGTAAAATCTATGGAATATTTAATTTAATAAATTTTACTAACAGAATCTCTTGTTTAATGATAAATCATGATGACAATAGCAAAAAAAAAAAAAAAAAAAAAAAAAAAAAAAAAAAAAAAAAAAAAAAAAAAAAAAAAAAAAAGTTACAACCATAAAGAAAAAAAATCGTAAAAAAAAAATTCTTGACGTTTTTGAAAAATGAACATTTCCTCTTTTAGTTGAAGGGTATGGTTCTCTTTACTGAAAGTTTGAAGTTCATGCAACATGCGGAAGTCACCTAGTTTCTGAAATGAAAATGTGTCATTTTTTTTTTGGCCTTTTTTTGGTGGGTTTTGGACTAGTGTTGGCTGAGCACCGGAATTTTGTGAACCGCACCGCACAACACCCTGGTAAGCACACCACGCACTGCACCGCACCCAAAGCCATTTTTGTCGCACCACACCGCACCTCTGTTTCAATGTGCACCGCACCACACCGCACCGCAGCACACCGCAGCTCTATATTTTAAAAATTGCACCTCACCGGTACACTGGATTTGTGTGGCGCACCGCACCACACCAAAATGAGCGCACCACTCACCGTACCGCACCGTACGGCACCGTACCGCACCGTACCGCACCGCACCACACCGCACCTCTATATTTTAAAAATTGCACTACACCGGTACCCTGGATTTGTGTGGCACACCGCACCACTCCAAAATGAGCGCACCACAACCCGTACCGCACAGCACCGCACCGCATCTGGTGCTTTGGCCAACTCTAGTTTGGA
>JABUQX010085834.1:12500-15000 GCA_015478945.1 Trachelipus rathkii
AAATTAAACAAAAAGTATTAACTGTTAAATGACATTTTCTGTTTACAGGAATGAATTGAATATCATAAGCAGTCTACAGAATTGTTTTATTATATTCAACGAAGAACATAAATGTACGTATTTAATTAAAACATAAAATTTTTTAATAAATTATCCGTTATGTTCATGCAAAAGAACTTATTTTGATATGTTTTAAACAGGGTGTGGATCAAAATATCGAGTGTGTGTGTGTGGGTGTGTGGTTTGTGTAGGTGTAGGTGTATGTCTATGTATGTGTGTAGGTGTAGATTGAACTGTGTGTGTGTAAGGTGATCGTGTGATGTGTGAATGTGTGTTGGTGTGTGTGTGTGTGTGTGGGTGTGTTAAGATAATAATAATAGACACGAAATAAGTATCACAAACTTCTTAGTTTAGAGCGAAAATAGTTTCTAAAAAAATAATAATAATAAAAAGTATTCGAAAATAAATAATAAAAAGAAAAATAATAAAAATAAAATAAAAAGGAATAAAACTAAGAAAGTATTTAAACAAAATAAAAAATATAGAAAGAAAACCTAACGTTAAAAAATACATGAGTTAAAGCAAATAAAACATATGAGTTAAAGCAGCAAAACATGAGTTTTAAAGCAGTAAAACATGAGTTAAAGCAGTAAAACATATGAGATAAAGCAGTAAAACATGAGTTAAAGCAGTAAAACATATGAGTTAAAGCAGTAAAACATGAGTTAAAGCAATTAAACATATGGAGTTAAAGCAGTAAAACATGAGTTAAAGCAGGTAAAACAGTATTAAACAAAAGCATTACTAACCCCCTTGTTGCCTATGTTTAAAACACCTCTATTGATTTACTGATTTACAGCTTATAAAGGTATTGTAATGTTAATAAATAATGAGGTTAAAGCAGTTAAAACATATGAGTTAAAGCAGTAAAACAGTAACAAAAAAGATACTAACCCCCTAGGTGTTAGGTGATAACACCTCTATTGATTTACTGATTTACTGCTTTAAGGTATGTTAATGTTAATAAATATATGAGTTAAAGCAGTTAAAACATATGAGTTAAAGCAGTAAAACAGTAAAACAAAAGCTTACTAACCCTTGGTGCTATGTAACACCTCTATTGATTACTGATTTTACAGCTTTAAGGTATGTAATGTTAATAATATAGAGTTAAAGCAGTAAAACATATCAGTTAAAGCAGTAAAACAGTAAAACAAAAGCATACTAATCCCCCTTTGTTGCTATGTAACACCTCTATTGATTTACTGATTTACTGCTTTAAGGTATGTAATGTTAATAAATATACGAGTTAAAGCAGTAAAACATATGAGTTAAAGCAGTAAAGCAGTAAAACAAAAGCATACTAATCCCCTTGTTGCTATGTAACACCACTCTATTTGATTTACTTGATTTACAGCTTTAAGGTATGTAATGTTAATAAATATGTGAGTTAAAGCAGTTAAAACATATGAGTTAAAGCAGTAAAACAAGTAAAAACAAAAGCATACTAATCCTTAGGTGTTAGGTAACACCTTCTATTGATTTACTGATTTTACTGGCTTAGTATTGTAATGTTAATTTTTTAATAAAATTTCCGTACAATTGTTAGTTAAAAATAAAATGTTTATAATTCAGACACTCTGTTTCTTCTTAAATACAATTTTTAAAAATTTATAAATTAAAAAGTATTAAGTAAAAAATATAAAAGAAAAAATAATGTTAATAAATATATGAGTTAAAGCAGTAGGGCTGTAATGAGTTACAATTTTAGGATTGCGGAAAAAATGTTTTTAATAAAAATGTTTAAGTATTGAAATTAAAAATGAATGGACTCATAGTATATGTGAAAAAGAATTCATAAGAATAGTTTAACAATTGAATACATAATATTATTACAGATACGACGCGGGAAATATTGCGAACCTGCGAGCAGCAAACAGCGAGCAGGAAGCGGGTACGACGAAGAAAATAATTAGCGCCTAGCGGAGCGCATGGCGCGAAGGCGGGCAGGGACGACGGATTGGTCGCACCTGGAACGTGCGCGAAATGACATATCAATATTGCGCGAGGAGGGTCATGACTGCGCCTCTAGTTGTTAAATTATGAACCTAGGGAAGACATCAATAATTAGCTACGTTCTAATGATGATAGGGTTAGAAAAGGTATAGAAAAGGTATAAGAAAAATGCAATATAAAATGCTAGCGGCATCAAATCCCATACAAAAGTTGAGGCATTCAATGCTGAGAGCAATCAATGCTGAGGCACAAATTTGTAGGCATCAAAATATCGAGTGTATTGAGTGATAAGTTGTAAGTGATTTCTATGGGTGAAGTGCAAGTGTATATTGGCCAGTGTAAGTGTCTATGGTTAGTGTAAGTGTTTAGTCTGTCAAGTGTGGTATGTATTAAGTGTCATAGTGATATGTGATATATGGCTAAGTGTAAAGATGTCTATGGAGAGTGTAAGTGCTTATAAGTGATCATAGTGTGTATAAGTGTC
>JABUQX010085834.1:20000-35578 GCA_015478945.1 Trachelipus rathkii
TATGTGGCCATTAAAGAATCTAAGGCTTCTTCAGGAAGCTTGTTTTGGAAGTTAGAGAATTTTGTGGAATTCCCTAACTGTAGGAATTTTAAGGCCGATAAATTTGAGAATCTTGCCCTCATCTGAATGATGATATTATCAATTATTTCATAAAGGTTTCTCTTATAATGGCTTGACAATACTGATTCTCTCTCTCTCTCTCTCTCTCTCTCTCTCTCTCTCTCTCTCTCTCTCTCTCTCTCTCTCTCTCTCTCTCTCTCTCTCTCTCTCTTCTCTATATATATATATATATATATATATATATATTATATATATATATATATATATTAATATATATATTATATATTATTATATATATATATATATATATATATTATATATAAGTTATATATACTATATATATATATATATATATATATAGATATTATATATATATATATAAATATATATATTAAATAAGGTTTTGTTTATTTTATTTAAAAAAAAAATTAGTTTTCTTATTTTTTATTTGTTTCATATATTTATTGCAAACTGGCAACTCTATTTATGAGTAGTGTTCCCAATTTTGGGAGGATTTATTTTATGACGTTTTCTAAAGGAGGCCTTGTGGAAAGTATTCTCAAAATAGGCAAAAAAATACGGTTTATTAACGTTGCCAATGACAACCAGTGTTTTGAAAGCCTTATAATTACGCTCTCTAGGAGGCACAAATCGAAATTCCTCCAGTCAATGATTCATATGAAAAATAATGTTTCGGAAGAAAATAAATGATTTTAATGTAAAATTAGCGTCCTTGTATAACATTTTAAACATTATTTTAATAGTAATAAATAGTAATTTGAATTATTTTCTTACATTAGTTGCTCTTTCTCTGTAAAACCGCGCCTGATATATATATATATATATACTATATATATATATATATATATATATATATATATAATATTATATAATATTATATATATAATATATATATATATATATATATATATATAATATAATATATAATATATATATATTATATATATATATATATATATATATATATATATATATATATATATATATATATATATATTGATTTTACAAAGGGTTTCCTAAATTATAAAGGCAATGGATAAAAATTAAATATCTTGTCCAAAAAAATTTTTTAAATTCAATAGTGTTAATAATTACAAGATTTGGAGAACGACCTTGATTCTCTTCGGATGTTCGAGGTAACTCAAATATTTTTGCGACAATTAACAATGAAATTTAAAATTATCTACAATTAAAATTTTTATATTTGACTTTGTAATCTTAGATATATATTTTTTTAACCTTGAAAATGGGAAAATGTAGTTTATCAAGCCCTGCTTCACATATATTTAATTGCAAATAAACGCAAACTTTGTATTATCGATCTTACTAACTTCTAAACAAAGGTTCAATATATATATATATATATATATATATTATATATATATATATCTATATAATAATATATATATATATATCATATATAATATATATATATATATATATATATATATATATATATATATATATATATATATATATATATATATATATAGGCCATGTTATGTTTTACGACTCCGTCAGTTTTGATTTTTTATTTTTGTTTTTTTTTTTTAACATATTGCTAGTATATGATACTAATAATGAATTTAAGTGGTGACGGACATGATTCAAAAGTTAGAAATATTTTAAATAATTTTTTAAAAATCACATTTATATATAAAAAAATTTCAACAATGAAATATCTCGAAAAGTACGATACTTACAGGAAAAACCAATTCATATATGGAAATCAGACATATAAAGCTTATTACATAAATGTAAAAAAAAAAAAAAAAAAAAAAAAAAAATCTAATATAAAATATCTCGAAACGTATGACACTTACAGAAAAACCAATTACATATTTGGAATCAGCATATAAAGCTTCTTACAAAATGTAAAACAAAAAATAAATAAAAAAATAAAAAAATATTAGGGGGCTCGAGCCGACGGGGGACAGAAGGGGGGACGTTTTCCATACCCCGTGGGGAGGGGCGGAGGAACCACCGCGACACCTAAATACCAAAGAGCGGGGGTTCCGGAGACCCCTCCCCGGAAGGGGGGGATTAAGTCCCCCCGCGTCGTCGCACCGGGAGGCCGAGAACCCGACTCCTGCCATCTTTTGCGGTTTCCCCTAGGGTATTAATTTAGTAAAAAAAAAAAAATTTACTTCAAAAAAAAAAAAAAAAAAAAAAAAAAAAAAAAGTTAAATCCCATCCTTAGAATTTTCGGCTGATTCCAAATATATAATTTGTTTTACTGTAGGAACCTGCCGTTCTCTAGCTACATACTGTGAGCAATAAAAAAATATCTGACATCTATATATAATATATATTACTATATATATCTATATATTATATATATATATATAATATATATATATATACTAATATATAATAATATTCTATATTATATATATATATATATATATATATATAATATATATATATATATATTATATATAATATATATATATATATATATATATATATAATATAGTTATAATATATATAAACTAAAAAATTAAATAAAATGATTGGAAAATTAATCAATTTGTAGCTGAAAAAATATAAAAAGTAATTCTCTTTATAGCAAATCAATTTTTAATTTTTCTTTCTAAAATAAAAAATTATTACAACCTTTCCAATATTAAATTATTTTGAGAACCACAGTTTAACTTAAGGTCCTATATATAATATATATATATATATATACTATATATATATATATATATATATATATATATATATATATATATATATATATATTATAATATATTATATATAATATATATTATATATATATATATATATATAATATATATTATATAATATATATAATATATATATATATATATAAATTAAAATCACAGGATATACTATTAAAAAAATAATAGTGAAGCTTAAAAAACGAAAATGATTTAAGTCTTTATGATAAAAAGTTATAGCCTCTCAAAGTTTAAAATTTGTATATGAATGGGGTTATGAAAGAATTAGAGGTGGGGGTAGCAGGTGATGGTGTTAAATTGATGGAGAATGGAAGAAATTGGAGGGTGCCCTACCTATTTTATTCGGATGGTTTGGTTTTGTGTGGCGAATCTGAAGAGAGTTGAGAGGATTGATAGGGAGATTTTGCAAGATGTGTAAAAGGAGGGATTTGAAAGTAAACGTAGATAAGAGTAAGGTTATGGTTGTGAGTGAGGACGGTCTTCGGTGTGAAGTTATGTTAGATGGTGAGCAGCTGGAACAAGTGTCTGAGTTTAAATATTTAGCATATATGTTGGATGATAAGGGAACGGATGATGCAGAGTGTAGTAGGAAAGTTGTGGATGGCAGGAAGGTGGCTGGTGCAATTAAATCGTTAGGGGATGTAAAGGGACTAAGTCTTGACTGCGCTAGGGTCTTATATGAGGGTATGTTGTTACCTGTGCTAATGTATAGTAGTGAGACAAGTGGCAGCTCGTCCATGGGCACTGCGGAACTGCAGCCCCCCAAAAAATTTCCAGAACTAAGCCACAACTACTAAACAGCATTTGTTATTTCGTTGTAACTCCCTTCTCTCTCTCTTATATATATATATATATAATATATATATATATTATATAATATATATATTATATATATACTATATATATATATATATAATATATATATATTTATATATTATATATATATATATATATATATATTATATATATATATATTAAATATATATATTATATAATATAAATTTTTTCTCGAACAATTTATTCATAGAAAATCAATAGGAAACTTTAAAAAAATATGTTGTTCCGAAAATAGCTTCTATACTGTAATAATTTTTACTTTGTCATCCGAGCGAGATGTGGTCACCGTGAATCGGAATGGTAGCTTAATAAAGTTAAGTTTGAACTAAAAAATGAATTTTTGTTCAGGCTGGCTAATATAGTCCTTGAACTTTCACATTATGTCCGTTAAATTTCGATCCATTTTTTGCAATTTTAACTGATCGTTTTTCAAAACATTTTCATTCGTCATTAACGTAAATTATATATATATATATATATATATATATATATATATATATATATATATTATATCTATATAATTATTATATATATATATATATATATAATATATAATATATTATATATATATATAATATATATATATATATATATATAATAATATATATTATATATATATCATATATATATATATGGAATTAGCAGTAAGTCTAGGCCTATCCCAACGAAAATTACTTCAATATTTACTTCTGATACTTTTTATTTGAATTTTTTTCCTTTTTTTTAAGGCTTACTTGGATTAATTAAAAGTTTGTTTCCTTATTATTTATTTAAGTAATTGATTTATTTGTACTTTGTACATAATATTACACTTAACCTACGATACGTAATTTTCATATGCGTGCAAAAGCGCTAATAAATAATATTTTTTCGTTCTCAATCATTTCAAAACCAGAGTTACAACATTACATATTTAACAGGCGTGTTCTTGCCACAATTATTACGTAATTCTTAAAGGTATTCAATCAAAACATATTAAAAAAATATTTTATAAAAAATCATATCAAATTGTTTGTTTTACACTCGATAATGGAAACAATTGGTTGCACGTGGTACTTTTGGGGGTGAATTTCCCAAGTTTACCTTTGAGATCACACCTGGAACACCCAGCCACATTCAAAGTAACTTAATATTGGAAGAATAAGAGAAGATTAAGTGACAATTCAAGTAAAGCAAGGAAACTTAAATCCTAACAAAAGGACTCTACCTAAAAAAATAATCAACATGTTCATGAAAGTTTCCCTCTTTAATATCGCTTATATCACAAGAGTATACAGGCATTAGAATATATATAAATTTACAATAAATATTTTTTTTTTATATAAATCACTACTTCATACAATTATTAATTTAACATAAAATATATATTACATTTATAGTTTTTCACAATTTACATTTGATTTATTATTATTTATGGTACAAATATTTCCAGATAACTTTACTATGGGAAAGGGGCTTTGATATACGGGTTCTAGTTTGTTTCTGCCATACTGTTGTTTTTTAACTAATACAAATTTTGCATCTTGCAGACTATTTGGCACCATATATTTTTGGGGGTTCTTCGGCAGTAAAATTTCTGGAGACAGTGAGTCCTTAGAAAATTTTAGTTTTTCAGCAATAGTTCAATGACATGGGGAATTAGGACTCAGCTGCATCTATTAATGGCTCCAGGGAGAGTTGGATTTTGGCTCATCATTAAGATGGCAAGGGTGATTCCTTCTGAGTTCAATGGGGCAGTACGCAGACACAATAGAACGATAGGGAGAAGATATAACCAATGATACTTCACATCTTCCAATTCATCCGACAGCATGGATCGCAAAGATCTCAACAAGGTTCTATGGGAGTTTTCGATAAGGCCATTGCTCTGTGGGGTATAGGTGGAGGTAAAGTTATACCGGGATCCTAACTCCTCACACAAACTCTTGAATAAGTCCGACGTAAACTGCGTTTCTCTATCAGAAACGTAAGTTCCCACCACTCCAGCTATGGGTAGAAATTCTCTAGTAATTACCTCCACTATGGTAGATGTTTCTATGTTTTTCAAAGGGAAAGGAAAAAGATAACGGGCGAACCTATCAATCAATGTTAAAAGGACCTTATAGCTTTTGCATTGAGGCATTTTAAGAATGTCAATATGGACAACTTGAAATTTGGCCGATACTGACCTATAAGATTCATATGGAGGGCTAATCTGCTAGAAGATTTAGCCTCTGACATGCAAATCAACAACTTTGTACAAATTTGCTTTACATACTTTTGGCATTTTTTTCAATACAAAGCGTTTTCATAAGGGATGCCAGAGTTTTTCCTTAACACCAAAATTCCTAAAGAGTGGGAATAAAGAAATTAACAGGAAGAAATAAAAATTCGGGAACAAGACCGTGGTGAAAAGTTTGGATAGAATTCATCAACGACTAGGGAGACTAAAGTCATTCCGATAATAATAGAGTCTTTTTGTAAAGCTTAAGACCCGTATTTTCTTGGTTATTTAAATATTTCTGAAGTTGTACATCAGTTCCTTGTGCTGATTGCAGTTCTTTGTAGTCAATCGTACACTGAAAAAGCTTAAATATACTTCATTGGAAGAACTATTGAAAATTGATGCAAGTGCATAACCATCATCCTCTGTTGAAGAATTCTGCTGGGGTAGAAAATCTGGTGACACCAAGACTTCATCACAGGCTACTTCTGGAATGACTTCTGTTTCAGGTATCTGATCTCTAATTTGAAGAGAAGAGCTTGTTGCTGAATCTAATTCTACTTTTTCCGCAGAAGTGGAAGGAGTGGGCAAATTTGAAGGCCAATCAGTGGTTCCCTGAGCTGGATTTCTACTCAGTAAATCTGCAAGAATATTTTCTTCTGATTTAATATGATGTACAGTCAAATCATACTCAGACAAGAAAGTTAGGTATTGCTGCTTCCTTGCTAGCAAGTGATTAGCATCAGTCTCCGTTTTAAGCGACTGTGTGACTGAAAGATTGTCACAAAACACATCTACCTTTCTTGCTTCTACTATATGGGTAAACTTCTTAATTGTTTTAACCAAGGCAAGCAGTTCCTTTCTATATATACTGTAACCAATTTCAGTCGGATTCAACCGATAACTGTAAAATCCCAGAGGAACTGTTTTTTCATTTTCTGTAGAAACTATTACACCAGCAAAGGCTGTTTGACTAGCATCAGTGAAAACAGATATTTGAGCATTATTAGAAGGAAAACCCAAAGGTATAGCATTTTTGAGGGCCAATTTGGCCATATTAAAGGCTTCTTCAGCCTCAGTATTCCATTTTACTCTGCGTTGAGAGTATGGCGAACCTTTGAGAAAAGAAAGAAGAGGAGAAATTTTTTCAGAAATACCAGGAAGAGAAGAGCGAAAATAGCTTAGACTGCCTATGAAAGAAAGTAAATCTTTGATAGTCTTGGGTTTTTGAGATATTCATAATATCAGTGGTTTTATCCTCATTAGGGAGCATGAAGCCTTCAGACACATCAAAACCTAAATATGTAACCCGAGACTGTTCAATTGGCACTATCAGCACTAGTCTCCAGTTAAAAGATTTTACCTGTCTAGTACCATTTTAAATCTTCATAGTGTTCATCACGAGTAAGGAGTAGCGATGAGGATATCATCAATATATATAAAAATGTTAGGGATTTTAGAAAGAATTAAAGATATGTATTTCGCAAAACTAGTGGGACTAGAATGGAAGCCTTCTACAATACTATTATATGAGAAACTGCCAAAAGGAGTATTTATAGTTAAGAACTTTCGACAATCAGGGTGGACTTTAAGGTTATAAAATGCCTTTCTTAAGTCTAAAACAGAAAATACTTTACACCCATGAAGTAAGTTCGTAAAGTCATTTAAGTTAGGGAGACAAAAGCTGTCTCGAACAGCTCGTTTGTTCAGTAATCTCAAATCGGCTACTAATTCGGACTCCACCACTAGCGTTTAAAAGATACCGAATCGGAAATCCCAAGGTGAGTGCGAGGAGAAAGAACTCCTTCATTTACTAACCTGCCTTTCTCTTCTTTTGCCTTATCATATAAACTAGTAGGGATTCTACGACTTTTAATGCTTATTGGGGAACCCATAACTTTAAATTTATATGGAATTAATTCATTTAAGGAATTTTGTTCAGCGGGGGAAAGGGGAAATTTTGTAAAAGACTATTTCACTTGTATATTAACATTCACTTTTATCTACTTATTCTTCTATTTTTATTACACTTGTAGGAGGCATTGTCCCTGCTAGCCACCCAGGGATACTATATTATATATTATCTCTCAATTAACATTCACTTATCTAATTTATATAATCATCAACAACATTTTATATTCACCTAATAGAGAAGTATAAAGGGAAGACGCGGAAGGGAGTTTAGGAGAAAGGCCTGGTTTTATTTAAAATTGTTTGTTATGGGCAATGCATCAGAGTCATTTCCTTGAACGACTTCACAAGATAGGCCAGTTGTGGCATCAATTATAATATTTGAGCTAAAATCTAGGTTAAATTTATGTTTAGTAAAAAAATCTATCCCTAAAATATTGTCAATTACATCAGAGATTAAAAATATATGATCATAGTCCCGCTTTAGCAGGAAATTTAGTTTTTTAGTTATACAATCATAAATGTTAATCTGACTTCCATTAGCAGCTGTAAGAAAGCCAATAGGATCTTTCCTTTGCTCTGCAGAAGCCTTTAAAATAGAAAATGAACTCCCTGTATCTAACAGAAATAATTGCTTTGAATTAGCGTCATATATACGAAGCAGACAATTAATTGCAAAATTTTTACATTCGTTTACATTTAAAACTTTGGGAAGCACTGACCCATTGCAAGAATCTGCATTTTCAACCCGCGTCACAGTATTTTGGCTTGGAACTAAAGGTTCCAGCACAATAACTGACTTTTCGCTACCTTGATAATGCATATTCTTACTCTTAATAATATCGGAGGAACTTAAATTTTCCCTATACCAAGATTCGTTTTCACTCGACTGAGAAGCTCTCTCGCATAAAACAGATGGTTTTATGCCATTAGCTGCATTTTCACTCGAATGAACATGAACCTGGATATTATTTTTATTAGCATGCAAAAAAATTTCAATATTTTTACCTATACCGTTGTAATTATTATTCGAGTTTGGTTGGGGGTAGCTTTCCTCCCTAATACGTTCTATATTGTTAAAACTAGTTTTGTACTTACAAATTTTACGGGTTACCACCAGGTTAAAACGCACTTTCTTTGTACAGGGGCGTAACTCCACCCCTATACTTAGTTTCCCTGCGAAGGTAGGGAAGTAGGTCCAGCATTGCTTGTGAATGAGCTTGTGCCACCAAATTGAGGCCATTTTGGCAAGTGCCTCCTTGGCACTGTAGCCATTTCACGAATGTGAATGTAGTAGCCAAAGAGGTCCATCTTTCTAAATCCTGACGTGATCGATGACGGGTAGAACGACCGTCTGTCCCCGCCAAGGAGAGCTGACCTCTGTCCAAACCCATTATCATTACGAAGACATCGTAGATCCAATTGATTCACTTGATATGTTAGGGCTTCAAACTTCTGGAACAGTTTACTTATTTGACTAGAAATTTGAGAAAAATCTTGGTGTGAAATGCGGTCTTCTTGTATCGGTTGGGGATCACTGGCCCTGGTAGGGACGAATGGAGTCACAGCATTGACCGAATAATCTGGATAGGGGTTTGACTTATGACGTTGTGATTCCATGAACACTTCAGCTGCCTCGGCCAATTTATGAATATTCGCATCCCTTTTCAATACCGTTAATAACGGTAACAGATCCTCAGGTAGAACACGAAGAAACATCTGCTTCATAAGGTTTTCATTTTGATGTAGAAAGCCATTGATAACTGCCGGACTCCTTACCGAGCTTTAACTTCTGTAAGGTATGCTGTGGGCTTTTCAACAGGTTTAAGCTCCTGCTGAAATAACGTTTCAACTTTCTCTTTATCAGACGGAGCATAAGTTTCATTTACTAGGCGAACCAATTCTTCATATGTTTGGTCGTTGATAGGAGAGCTTATTCTTAAAGTTATAGTCGAAGGTAAGAGAGGACCGGGAAGTTGGACTTTTTCGATATTATCAGTCACAAAATATAGGCTAAATAGAAATTCCACTCTGTCTAGTCATTTGCCCACATTCCTACTTTCAAAACGAGGAATGTCCTGCACAGAGAGTACTTTCCTTGTTCTTCGATGTGGTTTGGGTGATGGGGTGCGAGAACGACCACTCTCAACCGAAAAACTATGATTAGAGCTGTGACCGTCGTTCCTATTTAGATTTTCATTTTGTCCATCATTATCATTTATTTCATTTGGTTCAACATCTACATGATATATGGAAATTCCAGACTGTGGATTATTTAAATTTTGAGCACCAGACCTGCTTCTTCTAGTCGAAGTCATCGTTGTAAATCGCAATAATATTTTTTTTTTCAGAATAGTAAAAGATTTACGCAGGTTAGGGCTTAGCCTATTATTGTTTATTGATTTAAAGCCTACCTTAGTCAGTAGCCTATTTATTAAATGCTATATTTGAGTTTAGCATTTTTTTTTTACCAGTCTTATTTGTACATTCACTTAAAAATTTTATTTCACTGTTTTATTAGTTATTTTGTAGTAAAAGCACATGACTCACTTCAACTACACAATTACCCAAGTAGGCTAGGGCTCTAAACTAGGACTAGGCCTGGTTTTATTTAAAGTTTCTTCTGTATATTTATTTTTATCACTTTTATAATTTTAGAATATTTTCTATCTTGTTTTTTTTGAATGCACTAAAAAGTTGAACGTAAATATGTGCGTGCGTAGCCTAGGCTATACCAGTTACTATGGCTATACAGTACTATTTTTCCAAAGTTATTAATTTCACTAATATTTTACTTTTCTTAATTTTTTTTTTCAATTTTAATTTCTTTTATTTATATTTTCGTTTCTTTATTATAATGTTTTTATTCCTTTGTTTTCGTTCACTCTAGGGTCAACCAAACGTGGAATAGACTGTAAGTCTAGGCCTATCCCAACGAAAATTACTTCAATATTTTCACTGTTACTTTTACTTTATTTGAATATTTTTCCTTAGCTTAGCTCACTTGGATTAATTAAAAGTTTGTTTCCCTTATTATTTATTTAAGTAATTGATTTATTTGTACTTTGTACATAATATTACACTTAACCTACGATACGTAATTTTATATGCGTGCAAAGCGCAAATAATATATTTTTTCGTTCTCATCCTTTCAAAAACCAGAGTTACCAACATTACATATTTAAAGGCGTGTTCTCGGCAACAATATTACGTAATTCTTAAAGTGTATTCAGTCAAACATATAAAAAAATATTTTATAAAAATCATATTAAATGTTGTTTACACTCGATAATGAACAATTGTTGCATATATATATATATATATATATATATATATATTTTTTATATTATACTATATATAAATATTTATATTATGTACATTATTATTGTTATTGTTATAAATACCTATATATTATTGCTATTATTATTATTATTATTGTTGTATTATATAGATATATATATATATTATTATATATATATGTATATTAGACCAATGTGACCAGATTTTTTTGTAGTTAAAATCGGGACACACACTATATATATATATATATATTGGTTATTACATATATTATATATTATTATATTATATATTATATATAGTTATATTATATATATATATATTATATATATACATATGTTATATATTGTTATTATATAGCATACAGTTATTATTATTGGCTATACAGCAGCAGCAACATATACATATATATTATTGGTTATTGTTATTATTGGTTATATTATTATATATATATATATATATATTACATATATATTCGTTATATTATTATATTATTATATATATATATATACATATATATATTATTATTGCTACATATATATATATATATATATATATATATATATATATATATATATATATATATATATATATATTATTATATATATATATATTTATATATATTTTATTTTTACTATATATATATATATATCCATATATATATATATAATTATGACATATATATATATATATATATATATAGAATTTATTTAATTGGCTACATGACTCATCAAATTCTTGGTAGTAAGTTACCATCAAATAGTCAAGTTTTACGTAGTTTATTTTACAATATACGCCAAGTAAAGTTAAATACAAAAGAAGCTGCAGGACTAACAAACAATACGGGAAATTTTCAATTTTTTGGTAGAAAGCAAGGATACAAACAAAACACTTAAAAGATTGTATTGCGAAACTTGAGAAACTTTATGATAAGTGGAGAAAACTACAAAAAAAAAATTCTACTAGAACTGCTAACGCAGCTCAAATTCAGAAGGAAGAAGCGTTTAAGGCCACCCTTGATGACCTGTTTGACATTGCCCATCAGGATTCACTTCAAAAAGAAAAAGAAGAAGACAAGGCGTTTTTGCTTTAACAAAGAGAAAAAGGACGCCCAGGTTGCATGGGAGGTGTTGATGTTAAATTCTCAAAAGTAGAAGAGTGACGAGAAAAAGACATGCATCTGAGATGGCAAAGTAACAAAATCTAGAAAAAATGTGGGTTAGTTATTTAATTTTTATTTATTTATTTAATGCTCTTACATATATTTTTATTTATTTTATCAATATTTTCACTCTTTTTTACTTTATTTTTACTGTTGCATTAGTAATATTAGCATCTTCAGTACAAAAACGTATATTTACATTATGAAATATAATCTTTTCTGAATGGTTTACTACTTCCTGCTATTTACTATTTATTTATGAAGCATGAGAGTAAACGTTATAAATATTTTACGCCTAGAAATAACAATGAGAAATGATATATGTCTTCATTAACCTCTTTACTGTGGTACATAGCTAAATGATTGGTGTATGTTTTATTTTTAGAATTAGAAGAGGTTGAATCCTTGGACTCCAGCACATCAGATGTAGAACACTTTGAGGATAATATTCAATGCACAGACATAAGGACATAAGGACACAGGAAGAGGAGCCATTTAGAAAGAAAAGAAAATACAGCAGAGGAACTAAATAAATTATTAATGAAAAATTATCCTTATTATTAGATAGGTGTGCTATATCAGATAGAGATGCAGTTCGAATAATATTAGCTACAGCAGAATCTTCAGGATATGACCCACAGCAATTTATTGTAAGTAGAAGTGTAATTCGAATACGCAGGAAGAAATTTCGAAAAGAAAGAACTAAACTTATTCAGCATAGATTTATTAATTCAAATTTAGAAGGAGCTGTTGTCCACTGGGATGGAAAATTACTACCAGATATTGTAGGTAAAGAAAATGTTGAAAGAGTAGCAATTTTGATCAGCTGTGGAAATGAAGAACAGTTAATAGGAGTTCCACAACTATACAATAGTGCAGGAAGTACTGTGGTAAAAGTTGTATTTGCAGCAGTTGAACAGTGGGGAGCACTTGACAAAATTCAAGCAATATGTTTTGATACTATTGTTGCAAATACTGGCCGCATTAAGGGTACTTAATGGGGAAAAACCTGTCGCCACCACATTTTGGAAATAGTGTTGAGATCAGATTTTGAATGTAAAATGGGAGGAACAATGGTCCTCAACTAGATATTTTTAAAAAATTTCAAAGTGAATGGTCTAACATAATCCAATCAAAATACAAATCTGGAATTAAAGATAAAAATATAAGAAATAAAATAACTAATGCTGATCAAATTTCCAAATACCTTTTAGAGCAATTAAAAATTCAACATCATAGGGATGATTATAAAGAATTGATTAAACTTTGCTTGATATTTTTGGGACATCTTCCATCCAAGGACATTTGTTTTTCAATTCCGGGGGCTTTCCACCATGCTAGGAATTTATTCTCTTAAAATATATCTGTTTAAAGATCAATTTAAACTTACAAATTTAAAAAGAAAAGGCCTTGAAGACATTTGCTTATTTATTATAAATATATATGTGAAAGCTTGATTTGACGCCCCCAAACCATCTTTAGCTCCCAACCAAGACCTACAATAATTTAAATCGTTGGTGAAGTATAAGTAAATCGATAAGGAGATAGCAGATACATCTCTTTTAAAAATGATAAACCATTTTTGGTACCTTAATTCTGAACAGGTTGTTTTTTCTGTTTGACGACTCCTTGAATAATAGTGTAAAATGAAGAATGGCAATAAAATTATTGTCTCAAGAGGAGGACGATGATTTTGAGGACTGCAGTAATGTGAAACCATCAATTCCCTTACAAGAAGTGAATGACTTATTAGGCAAAGATATTGACCATTTTATTGTACCCCAAAGTATGAATTTTTTTAAGAGATTTAAAATTGATACGGAATTTTTCCATTCTAATCCAGATGGGTGGTGTGATTATGAAGATTATTTAAGAGCGAAAAATATAGTGAATGGCTTTAGAGTTGTCAACGATTCAGCTGAAAGAGGTGTAAAATTAATAAAAGATTTTAATTCATGTTTAACAAAAGATGAAGAACAGCGACAATACCTACTGCAAGTAGTAGCTGAATGTCGAGCACAATATCCTGGCTCTTCGAAAGACACCTTAGCAAAACCTTTAACACCTTAATTTTAATTTTAATTGTAAATAAAATATAATAGTTTTTGTTTTAGTAATAATTGAAAAACTAATATGATATGAATGATATATTTTTTGTTCTTCTATTATTTCTTTTCCTTACCACACTATTATAATACAATAAATATAAAACTTGGTTAATATTTTGTCATTTGTAGAGCAATCAGATTGCTTAAATAATATAATTTACTTTCTTCAACATTAAATTATAAAGATTACAACTGTTTTTTTTCTGAAAAGTTTATTATTTTTTATTTTATTTATTTCTTCTTTGACTTGTCCAGAGAAAGAAACTTTTTCTATTAACTCCCATCTCTGATTGAAAAAATGCAAATATCTTAGAAACTATAGGTTGTAGCTACAACGTGAGTAGTATTGGGAGGAGTTGAGCGGCTACCAAGGTCACGACGCGCTGAGTGTTCTTATCAGTGATAACTGATAAGAACACGTGTTTCGAGATAACGTAATGGATTTGTTATTTCATAATTATTTTTATTTTTATTTTTTATTTGTTATTATTATTATTTTTATTTCATTTTTTATTTTTATTTATTATTATTATTATTATTATTATTATTATTATTATTATTATTATTATTATTATTATTATTATTATTATTATTATTATTATTATTATTATTATTATTATTATTATTATTATTATTATTATTATTATTATTATTATTATTTATTTATTTATTTATTTATTTTCATTTTATGTTTTTCTTTATTTTTTATTATTCTTCGTCAGCGTAGGTGCCATCGTAGCAATCGCTGCAGTAGCAGCAACAGTAGCATTCGCCGCCGGTGTCGCTGTCACCACAGAGCGCGCGGTCGCCGACGCAGCGGTCGCGACGTGTCCGGTTGCGGTTCCGACTCCGCACCGCTCTGACTCCAACTTCGGTTCCGATTCCGACAGCAAAGGTGACTCCGGTTCCGCCCCGTTCCGACTCCGACCCCGACTCCCTGTATATAGATATATATATATATATATATATATATAGTATATATATATATATATATATATATGTTATTATTATATATACTACATATATATATATATATATATATATATTTATATATATTTAATGTAATTATATATATATATATATATATATATATATATATATATATATATATATATATATATATATATATATATATATATATATATAGGTGAAATGATTTTTAGGCTCAGGCTCCGGCTCAGCCTATGGCTCCGATATATCTACATAAGTGAAGTTAAAGCGTTTCACGATAAATGCGAAACGGTTCCAAATTCCAATGGAACGAAGTACAATTG
>JABUQX010085835.1:0-2500 GCA_015478945.1 Trachelipus rathkii
ATATATATATAGAGTATATATATATATGTATATATATATATATATATATATATATATATATATATATATATATATATATGCTATGATCAAAAGGATGGCATAACAGGTGGTTTTGGGGTGTCAGGGAGAAAAAGTGAATGGTAGGAAGGTGAGATTTATGTGTGTAAGTAATACTTTCTTTAAACACAAGAGTATCCATAAGTATACTAGAGTTGGTGTAAGCAGAGATGGTATCGAAGTGAAAAGTAGGATTAATTTTGTGTTGGTGAAGAAGGAGATGTTGAAGTATGTGTTGGATGTTAAATCAGTTAGGGGTTTAGGAATGCGATTATCGGATCATTATATTGTTCTATGTAAAATTAAGTTAGTGGGGACTTGGATGGAGAGGAAGGTGATACGGAAGGAAGTGGGTAAAATTAAGAGTGAGAAGTTAGAACAAGGTACGGCGCGATGGGTATGTAAGAACGCTCGCAGTAAATCAGTTGAATGTGAAACAAGTTGAAACTGAATAAATCTGAAGCAAATGAAGGAAGCAATTGTTGGTAGTGCAAAGGAAGTATGGAAGTAAGAGAATGATAACAGGAGTGGTGGAATGAAGAGGTATGCAAGCGGTTAAAAGTAAAAAAGAAGCGTGGTTGAATGTACCAAAAGCAAATGATGAAGTTTCAAAAAAAAAAGCTGCTTGAATTATATAAGGAGGAAAAAGGAATGCTAAAAGATGCATATGGAGAAAAGAAGAGGTAAATGAACAGTTTGAAGGAGGGAGATGAATGAGAGACATAAGGGAGTAGGAAGCCTTCTGGAAGGAAGGAAAGGTTAATTAGAATAAGGGGAACCTGCTTAGAATAATGAATAGGGATGGTGCTTGTAACTGATGAAATGGATGTGAGTGAAGTGTGGAAAGAACACTTTAAAATCTGTATATTATTGGTAATGAAGAGGTTAATGACTGTAATTTGATGGCAAGAAGGAATAGGCATTTGGAGATGAGGTTATTAGCAAAGAGGAGGAGAGAGAGAGAGGAGAGAGAGAAGAAGGGTAAATCTGCAGGTATAGATGAAAATACTGGGTGAAATGATCAAGAACGGAGGCAAGATGGTGATTGATTGGATCTTGTGTAATAAAGGTTTATGGAGGGTGTTTTGAGGGATTGAGGAGCAGTTGCACATACTTTGAGATAAGCGTAAGGGAGATAAAAGAACTGTAGAAATTATAGGGTATTTATTTATTTAGTGTTGTAGGGAAGATATAAACTGGTTTTTGGTCGAAAGAGTGCACCAAGTGACTGAAGGACTGATTGGTGAAGAACAAGGTGCGTTTAGGAGTGGTAGAGGATGTGTGGATCAAATCTTTACATTGAAACAAATGATTGAGAATAAATTGTATTTAGGCATGGATTTGCAACAGGGGTATGATAAGATTAATAGAGAAGCTCTGTAGCAGATGTTAGTGGCATATGGTGTTGGTGGCAGGCTTTTGAATGGAAACAAAAGTATGTATGACGATAGTGAGGCATGTGATGGTGTCAAAAGTCATTGGTTTAGTATTAATAGTGAAGTGAGGCAGTGCTTATGTCTCCTTGATTATTCAATTTGTATATGGATGGGGTTAAGAAAGAGTTAGAAGGTGGGCGTGACAGAAAATGGTGTTAGAATGATGGAGATGAGTGGAGGGTGCCCTCCCTATTTGATGATTTGGTTTGTGTGGCGAATCTAAAGAGTTTGAGAGGGATTGCAGAGACGGCAGAGTGGGTAAAAGAGGCTTGAAAGTGAACGCAGATAAGAGTTAGGTTATGGTTGTGAGTAAGGACAGTGCTTTGTGAAGCTATGCTAGATGGTGAGCAGTTGAACAAGTGTCTGAGCTTAAACATTTAGGTTTAGTGTTGGATGAGAAGGGAACGGATGATGCAGAGCTTAGTAGGAAAGTTGGTGAATTTATGGTAGCGTGCAGGGTGCAATTAAATCGTTGGTGAAAGCAAAGGCTTAGTGCGCTAGGGTCTTACACGACGGTATGTTGTTACCTGTGTTATTGTATAGTAGTGAGAGACTAATGGTCTGAATAAGAAGTATAGATCTAAAGTTCAATGTGTTCAGATGGACAATCTGAAGAAGCCAAGTAGGTGTGAGAAGAATTGATAAACAGGAATGAACATATTAGAGAGTTGTGGTGTGAAGAGTGCAAAACGAGAATGAATGTATGTTGAGATGGTTTGGTCATGGGAAAGGATGAACGATAGTCGGTTTTTTAAGCAGATGGATAGTAAGGAAAGTGCTGAAACCGAAACTGGCTGGGGAGATCGAAGAAAAAGTAAATTGAGTAAACGAACGTCTGAAGGAGAGAAATGTGAGTTTGGCAGAGGACAGAATAAAGGTGCATAATAAGAGAGAATAGTGGCTTTGTGAGGGGGTATGGTTGTGGCTCCACCTGGGTCAAGGGATGAACCCTACACTGGACGATTTACCATAGTGAGGTCCGTCGCAGTCCCGTAAAGCTATAGGGT
>JABUQX010085835.1:5000-20000 GCA_015478945.1 Trachelipus rathkii
ATTTATATATATATATTATTATTATTATATTATTATTATTATATATTATTATTACATATATATTATTATATATATATATATATATATATTTATTATTATTATGTTGTATATTATATATTATTATATATATATGGTATTATTATTATTACATATTATTATTATTATTATTATTAATATATATATATATATTATTATTATTATTATTTATTATTATTATTATTATTATTATTTATATTAGAGTTACATACATATTATTACATATATACATATATGTAAAACATTTTATTATTTAAACTAACGAATACCCTAGAGTAGACTGCATAGATATCAGTTGTCGGGGTCTCTCGTTCTAGGTGGGACGAGGGGGACTTGTCCCCCTCTGTCCTCCATCGGCTCGAGATTTTAATAAATAAGAAAAACAAAAATAAAGAATAGAGAGCAGATATATATATATATATATATACATATATATATATATATATATAAAGATATATATATATATTAGTATATATATATATATATATATATATATATATATATATATATTTGAGTCAGTTTACAGGACCCACTCACGGCTCATAGAGAAGCTGCCATACTGGGCGGAAAAAAATCAGGAGACCATGGGAGGGCCCTTCATATATATGCTTCTAAGTGTCAAAGGGAGATTTGAATGGGGAAATGGAATATTCAGTCAGTCAAAAACAAATAAAAACTAAAAATTGTATCCTTGCATTATAAATAGTCCTAATATTACAATAAAATCAAATGTTATAAAGAAAATTCACTTTTTGAAGATACAAGAAAATAGAGTTACTACAAAGTGGAAGATTCGCACAAGATATGGGATACTTTCAGAAGAAGTTATGGACCGTAAAGTATTCAAATGACGACGGCGAAAAGGGTCCAGATGGAAACAATCAATAAAGATATGGCGAACTGATTGAGGGGTGTGGCAAAGGCAAAATTTACAAATGGAAGGAGGGTCCCGTGACATATAGTGACTGTGAGTGATATTAGCTTGGCCAATACGGAGGCATGCATGACCTCGTGTAAGCGTTTTCGTCTGTGGGAGGAAGACCACCTATCAATATTCGCTTTATGTTTTGAGAGTTTAGCTCCCATCACCACCACCAGCACTCTTGTCAACAAGATCGAAAGCCTTGTCGGAGGGGATAGTCATCGATTGATGGGAGGCAGCCTTATCGAATGGCATCCGGGAGGTACCTGGAACAACTCCGAAAAGAGGAGGTGGCCATTTTGGCCTCTATCAGCGATTTCATTGCCAGTTACCCCTACATGAGAGGGGGTCCAACATAAAATAATTTGTTTCTTACGGGAATGGAGCAGCCGAAGAAATTGTTGTACAGCGGATACCATTGTGTTTTTAGAATAAGGAATTTTAAGCGCTTGTAGAGCGCTGAGCGAATCTAAATAAATGACATAAGAGTGATCTTGGTTAAGGATTAGAATTCGAGAAAGGGCAATCATTATAGCCATTAATTCTGCGGTAAAAATTGAATCATGAAGGGGGAAGGTATGGGAGAGGTTGTGGTCAGGAAAGACAGCAGATGCGCCCACACTGTCCCCTGTTTTAGAGCCGTCAGTAAACACTGGAGTAAATTCATCATGAACTGCGGAATGAGACAGGAATGATGCTTTTAACAAGGCAGCCGGATGGCTAGATTTGGAAAGAGAGGTCAGAGTCAAGCAAATGGTGGGAGCGGGGAATAGCCAAGGAGTGTGCCCTTCGTCGTAAGAGAAAAACACCACCTTTTGCAAAGAGATGTTAAGGAAATTTAGGATGTTATGAACCATGTTTGCAAATGGCCAGTAATTGGGATTCTGAGGTATCTCCTGCAGAAGCGGTGTCAGATCAGAAGATATTGGGGTTTGAAAACGAAGATGGCTTGTACACATAATGTATTCTCTTCGAAGAGAGAGTGGCATCACATTGGTTTAAACTTCAAGGCTCACCCGGGGGACGATCGGAAGGCTCCAGTGGAGATTCGGATCGCCTCATTTTGGATGGGATCTAATAGGTGTAGTAGTAATAGGAGGTTCAGCTGCAATGCACAGCCATAGTCCAGTTTCGATTGGTTTAGGGCGATGTAGAGGCGTAAAAGGGACTTGCGATCAGCACCCCAAGATTTTGAGGCGAGATGATGTAACAGGTCAAGCGCGTGATGACAAGTTGTTTTCAGGTGTTTAATATGCGGTGCATATGTTAAGTGGTCTAGAATGAGTCCTAGAAATATGACCTGTGAAGTAGTTAGAGGAATGGGCGAAACCGTATAAGGTTAGATTTATGAAGAAGGTGGCAAGTTCGATTCCCAGGCTTTTCTTAAAAAGCACTGCTGAGGTTTTGTTGGGAGAAAATGGAACCCATGGGAGTTACCCCATTGTGAAATATTCTCAATAGCGTAGTTGAAGTTAAGCCTGAGAAAAGTAGCCTGACACCGGGCTATATATAACGTGCAAGGTCATCGACATAGAGAGAAAAATTGACAGTCGCTGAGACAGAAGTAACGATATCATTAAATCTGAGAGCAAATAGAAGTACACTTAGAACACTACTACTACCCTGCGGAAAAAGCCTTCTTCATCCAGAAGTTTTATATATATATATATATATATATATATATATATATATATATATATATATATATATATATATATATATATATATATATATATATATATATATATATATATATATATATATTTTATATTTTTATATATATATATATATATATATATATTTATATATATATATAAAAAAATATATATGTTATATATATATATATATATATATATATATATAGTTATATATATATATATATATATATATATATATATATATATATTGAAAGCTACTTTATGTACTTTGAAAACGATGAACTGCCTCAAAAAATTTTAAAATCTCTCTTCCCTTATATATTTCTTAAAAATTGTTTATTTTAACTAAAGTATGTAATACACAGAACAAACATTGTTTAACCAACATAAAATAAATAAAAAATTACTGAATTGACTCAGAAATTACATTCACCCGACTCTAGAGTCACTTAACGTCGCAGAGTCACTTAAAGTCGCTTGAGTCAACATTTCATAAAATTGAGTCCTGATCAAAAACTGCATTTATGCCATATATATATATATATATATATATATATATATATATATATATATATATATATATATATATATATATATATATATATATATATATATATATATATATATATATAAATATATATATAAAATATATATATATATATATATATATATATATATATATATATATATATATATATATATATATATATATATATATATATATATATATATATATATATATATATATATACATATATATATATAGGTGAAATCCAGTTTAAACCACAATCCATATCTCAAAACTACAATAGCTGCTACAGGAAAAGGAATACATTGTTGGAATCCTGATAAAATTTTAATTGCGGAAACTTAAAAAAAAAAAGAAAGTCTCAAAACACAATAGCTACAGGGAAAGGAATACATTTTTGGATCTCTGAAAAATTTCAATAAGTAAAATGTTAAAAAAAATAAAAATAAAAAATAAAATAAATTATTGATTATTTTTTTAGAAGCTTAGGTACATCATAATAAATAGTATATACATATATATTTACATATATATATATATATATATATATATATATATATATATATATATATATATATATATATATATATATATATATATATATAGATATATATATATATATATATATATATATATATATATATATATATATATATATTATTTGTAAAGGTATTACACGTCAATGTAGGGGGCTCGAGCCGACGGGGAACACAGGGGGGGACGTTTTCCATACCCCGTAGGGGAGGGGCGGAGGAACCCCGCGACACCCAAATACCAAAGAGCGGGGGTTCCGGAGACCCTCCCGGAGGGGGGGAAATAGTCCTACCCCGTAGTTCCCTGGAAGGCCGAGAGACCCCGACTCCTGCCATCGGTGCGGTATACCCTTGGGGTATTCTTTAGTTAGAAAAACAAAACTTATCGGAAAGTCTATTTAGTTTAACGAGTAACGCATAAAAGGTCTTAAATAGGCTTTTTCCTCATATTACTATAATTATTAACAACAAGTCTTTGGCTTGCTCCTAACGGAGCAAGACTTGTCCCTGAGCACGTGCTACGCACGTGCAGAGGGCTCGCTTCACTCGCCCGAGGAAACCAAGCCGAAAAAACTCATGATGACAAAATTGTAGTGAAAACCGTTACGGTTTTCGGGCTGTTTATTTTTAATATGATATAGATAAAAAAGCAAAAGTAAAAAATAATTTATTAATAACAACTTTTCATTAAGAATATAGGAAATCAAAATGTGGCCGGACCGTAATGGCGAAAGGATGGTAGTTTCAAAAATATGTTGCTCCACATCATTCAACAAATCGATACGAATTTGGAACGTTTTTTTTGCATGTTTAAAATTAATAGGATATAGATAATTTTTTTTTTTTTTTTTTTTTTACATTTTCCGAACTAAAATTTTTACCAGGATTCCAAAATGTATTCCTTTTCGCTAGTTATTGTAGTTTTTTTTTTTTTTTTTTTTTTTTTTTTTTTTTTTTTTTTTTTTTTTTTACATTTTCTGCACTAAAATTTTATCCCAGGTTCACCACAATGTATTCCTTTCCCGTAGCTATTGTAGTTTTCGAGATATGGATTGTGGCTCTACTGGTACATCATATAGTATATATATATATATATATATATATATATATATATATATATATATATATATATATATATATATATATATAGATATACATACATATACATATATATATATTAGAACACTTTGGGCCCTTAAACATGTATAGCTTCTTATTATTTATATATATTATTAAGTTATTACAGCAGTGCACACTCTTACATATATTATTATATATTATTATATATATATATATTATTATTACATATATTATATATATATATATATATATATATATATATTATACATACATATATACCCCTAAATCGTCTCTGTTTAAGATGATATCGATATATATATATATATATATATATATATATATATATATATATATATATATATTATATTATTATTATTATATATATATATATATATATATATATATATTATATTATATATATATATATATATTATTATGTTATATATTATTACACCTCAACGTTCTGGTTTAAGACGATATCGATATTATTGTTGTTATATTACATAGATATTATATTATACATATACATATTGGCTATTGGTTATTATTATTATATATTTATATTGTTATTATTATTATTATTATTATTATTGATATATATTATTATTATTATATATATTAGTATATATATATATTATTATATATTATTATTATTATTATATATTATTATTATTATTATTATTATTATATATGTTATATATATATATTACATATATATATGTTATTATTATTATATATATACATATATTATTATTATTATTATTATTTTGCTATATTATTATATATATAAATATATATATATATATTATTACATATATATTATTATTACATGATACATTACTACATATAATACATATAAATTATTATATATATATATATATATATTATTATTATATATATATATGTATATATATATATATATATATATATATATATATATATATATATATATATATATATATATATATATATATATATATATATATATATATATATATATTTATATATATATATATATTTATATTTATATATATATTATATATATATATATATATATATATATATATTATATATATATATATATATATATATATATATATATATATATATATATATCCCTGAGGCCCATCGCATCGCACCACACGACACCGCACTGCTTAGACCTAACTCCTCTTTAATCATCTTTAATCATCTTTACTCATCTTTAGTCATCTTTATTCATCTGTACTCATCTTTATTTTAGATATCGTCACTATTTATTGTAGCGGTACCGTTGGTTCGCTAGTTGAGGAGGTACATCTTAGAGACTTCGTTTCGTTCTCAAACTTGACACTTCTCAAACTTCTCAAAAGTTTTGGTAAGTAAAGTGTTTTGTTATGCTAGACAGTACACCTTGAAGGTAAATGTTAAAGTATGGATATTCGAGAACATATGACTATGTAATGTTACGTTAACAGTAACTGTTAGGTTGAATACTTTACAGGTGATATTAGTTTGACTGATGTTTTCAGGTTAGGTTTTGTTTGATAATGTTTGGTTAGTTGACTTTGATAGGTTGGGAACTTTGTTAATGTTAGCATTTATTCCTAGTTCGGTATGCTAGATAAATAGATTATGAACAGCTTTGCTTTGTTTAGTTTATTAGGTTACGATGTGCTTAGGTATATATAGTTATTTTGCTAGGTTAGGGTATGCATTGTAATGTTAACAGTATTGATATTCTGGGAACTTGAGAAGCATTGGCGGTTATTTATATTTTAGGTATGGTAGATAAATATATTAAATTATTTTGTTATTCACATAATAGATATGTTGAGGAAGGTATTGTCGTGCTACTAGTAAGTCGATAAGTTATGAACTTTGATTGTTTTTTGTTATACATATTATAGGTATAACATTAACACTCCTGTAACACGTCTTGAGAATCTTGAATCTCCTAATTTCGATGTTTTATGGCTTAAAATCTTTCTCCCTACTACTACCATTATCTTGTGTTTCTGCTACTGCTTCCCTAACGGAACAGATTTTCACCTCCTTTTTGACTATCTTACTACTTCTCATGTGACTGTTACTTCTTCCCATCCAACTGAGGTCCTCTATTTAGGGATTTCAACGTACATCAGACTGAGTGGTTGGGCCTCTCATACTGATGTGCAGAGGAGGGGTGAGGCCAAAATGATTCAGTATTCTAAACGATCTGGAACAGTTAATTAAAGAACCTACACATATACCAGATCGTCCTAACCAATTCTTGAACACGCTTGATTTATGCTTCACCACTAATCCTTCTCGATATAAATACACCATTTTCCTCCTATCGGTAACTCTGACCACAATCTTGTAGCTCTTAATTTTAAAACTTTTTCTCCAGCAGCTCCACCATGCCCCAAACGTACTTTCTGGCACTTTAATCGGGCTAATTGGGGGGCGCTCCAATGCAAAACTATACTTGAGTGAATCTTGCTTTGACTCGGAGGATGCTTCGCTCACTGCCGAAAAGGTAGGCCGCATCGTCGATAGTGGAATGAAAGCGGTTCATTCCGCATCTTCAACTGGAATCTTTTCTCTCCACAAAACTATGGTTCGATGGGGAATGTTCTCTGCGCCATTCAGGAGAGACATTGCCTATCGGGCATGGAAACCTCGTTCTCCTGTAACCTTACCAATTTCCACCCTGTCGGAATCGCTGTAGGCTATTATCTGACAGGCTAAGCGCGTTTTCACTAAAAAAGAAAGGGACAACCTACTTGGCTCTCCTACCGGATAAAAATTTCTGGCCTCTTTGCCAAAAACATCTCTAATAATCCTTTTGTAAATCCGTCTTTCCTCCACTTATCTGCTCTGACGGTCTTGTTAATCCTCCTACTGAAAAGGCTAATCTCTTCGGCCTCCTTTTTCTCTTCTAATTCTACCCTGGACGATTCTGCACCCTCCTCCTGCCTCTTCTCCTCTCAGGTTTCCTGTGCCTCTGTAATTACACATGATCGGGTGCATGGGATTCTGAGATCTATGAACATCAGGAAGGCTAGTGGCCCGGATGGCATTCTTCCTGAATTTTGAGGGAGTGTGTTTCTGAGCTGTCACCTGTCTGCTTTCAATTCACTCTCTGTACCTTCATACTAGTACATTTCCTCAGTGCTGAAGCGCGCATATGTCCAGCCAATCCTGAAAAAGGGTTAGCTGCTCTTGATCCTTCTAACTACCGTCCCATAGCTCTCACTTGTATTCTCCTATCTGAAATCTTTGAAACTCTTCTTAACTCTCATTTTGGATCATCTGAAGTCTCATTCCTCTTTCAGATCACCAGTATGGCTTCGACGCTCGAGGTCAACTGGTGACATACTCTCCTATCTAACTTGATTTATGGTCTTCGCCCTTAGGGACTATGGGGAGTCTTGGGTGGTGGCGTCGCGACAAGGTTTTTGAATGGGTATAGTACGCGTTGTTACTCTCTAAGCCCCCTTCGTTGGGCTTCCTCTTTCTCTTTACTTACTCTTGTCAATTTTCTTTCTGGTCGCTCCATATCAGCACTCCATTGATGGAGCGACTTCTTCCTCCTTTCCCGTTAACTGTGGTGTTCAAGGCCTCTGTTTTATCTCCCACCTATTCCTACTTTTCATCAACGATCTCCCCAGCTGTACTTCTAACTCTGTTCACTTCTATGCCGACGACTCAACTCTCCATTCTTCCACTCGTTTCAAATCTGCTCCTCCTCTTTTTGCATCTAGAGTTGCCTTCATCTTCAGCTTTTAAGTGATTCTATTCTCCCTCGACCTGAGATTTCTGGTGGGGCTACCGCAACCCTGTGAAATTAACCCTTGAAAACTCAACCCCTTTACATCTTCCTCTCAAAAACACCTCTCAACTTTCCTTTTTTCGGACGGTTCTAACGTCTCACCTGTTGGCAACATAAACCTTCTTGGTCTGAACATAAACAAAAATTGTCTCTGGAAACCTCATACTAATGGTTATATAGTGTATTTCAAAGAAGCTGGGAGTTCTGTCTAGGTTGCGGGAATTTTTTCTTCTGCACCGCTACTCCAGTTATATAAGGGCCTTATTCGCCCTTGCTTGGAGGAGTACCGTTCTCACATCTGGGGCTCGGCTTCACCCTTCTATTGGATAGAGTTGAGTCTAACCTAAAGCCAGAGACTTAGCAACTGTCCCCACTTTCAAACTCTCTCTCTGACCCTCTATCTTCTGATGGGATATGTTGGTGCACCATTCCCTTTCTATAGGTACTACAACGGTAGATGTTCAGGGGTTGGCCGCTCGCATTTCACCTCCATTGCGTGTCGCCCTCGTAATACAGTAGTGCTCTCGCATGAATTTTGTGTGAGCATCGAAAATCCCAGACTCGTTCGTTGTGGTGCCTCCTTCTTTCCAGCCACTTCTGTTCTGTGGAACTCCTTGCCTTCTTCTGTTTTCCAACTGTATTTAATCTTCCTTTCTTTAAAACCCACGTCTGGCTCACCTAAGAGATTTGTGTTAGGCTTGGGTGGGTTTTCATGTATTTTATTTCCTGCCCCCTCCTTGAAAAAGGGCCCGGCCCAGAGTGCTGGCAATCTGTAAAAAAAAAAAAAAAAAAAAAAGGTTAGCCAGGGTAAATATGTTAAGTTATGTTGTTGTGATAGGTCTATTGATATGCAGCTGTAAATGATAGATAGGAAACTTAAGAAAAATAGCCCTGATCCTAGTTTAGTACAAGTTAAGGTAAGTATGTTAATTTATTTTGTTAGATTGTCGAATACTTTAGGTGATTAAAGGATGATGAATATTGTTAGTTACGGAGATGGTAGGCTGTTTTGTTAGGGTAGTGTTAGATTAGTCATCAACGTTAGGAAGAGAACTGTGATTATGTTAGCATTTATTCGTAATTTAATAGGTTAGATAAGAAGTTATGTTAAATTTGTTAGGCTCTTGCTAGTAACCATTGATATGATATTAAAAGGTTGTATTAGGTTAAATCTTTGTTGGATAATGTTAGTTAGTTACAATTAGCTTTAAATTAGATGTTGTTATGAAGGTATGTTAGGTTAAGTTTTGCAATGTAATATTAGGATAACTACCACCGATAGGTAGTAAACCTGGGTCATGTTAACATTTCATTTACAATCGGCTGTTATAATTAGTTTTTGTTAGCTATGTTAAATTTTGTTAGATATTACTATGTTATGTTAATGAATAAAAAGTGTGTAGGTAAAATTTGTATATTTGATATAATATTTATTTATAAATGCGTTAGCTTTTTATTGATAGTTTTTTATTTATGCCAGATTACTAGTTGTGCTAAGTTTGCTATCTTATGCTAAATTTGGTTGTTTTTTTTAAGTTTTCATAATATTACAGCCTGGTGTTGAAAAGAAATCGGATATAAAAATATTAAAGTCTCAGCTTAAAAGAAAATAAATTTTTAATACTTACAAAAGAAAACTAGGTAAAGTGTTATGCTGTAATGTGAATGATTTTTCGTGCAAGTAAATCATTAAATCAATAAATTATATCATTAACTCAATTAATTATGTCCAAAATTGGGTGGGAAGGGTGTACCTTTGATTAAGTGAAGAAGCGATATTTTTACCTAAAAAACATGAAACTAAAAAAAATATATAATAAAATAACAGAAGTAAAAAAATATCAAAGCTAAAAATTTATACAAGAATTTGAATATTTAAAAGAAAAAAAGAAAACCTAAACTTACAAATGTGAAAACGAAATCAATACAATAAATATAAAATAAACAATTAATGCAAAATAAAACAATGAAATAATAAAACGCTAAAAATATGATAATTTGTTTTCAAAAGAAAATTAATATTCAAAAATCTGAAGTTCAAAAAACAATCGAAATAAAAATTTATTAAGGTACAGCTTAAAAGAAAATAAATTAAGTTATTTCTTGCAAAAGAAAACGGTGTACAGTGTATAACGTCATAGAAATAATGTCGCGTATGAGTTAGAACAGGACCAGTCATGTATATCCATGTTCTATTATGGGTTTTCGACTGAATATGTGTACTGCTTGCTAGGTAAACATTATAAGGATAGATTAAAAAAATTTATTTTAACATCTCGTGGCGGGATAAAGTTTTAGCTGTTTTTAGTTTTATCAGATATTGATAGGATAAGTTAGCTTAAATAAGGAACTTATTTTATGTTAGCTATTTTTTAATACATGATTAGTATGATCAAAATAGGTTAGGCTCTGAAGGGTTAGGTTTAGATTTGATAGGTTTTGGTATGTTAGGATATGTATGTTAGGTATAATGATAGGGATCGGTATGATAGTTGTATTGATAATTTAAGAACTTTCTTTATTTTAGTACTTATTCCTAGGTTAGGAATGCTAGGGCTGGAATGTTAGGATAGTTTAAGAAACTTTGTCAATGTTATGTTAAAATGGAATATGTGTTAGATGTCACCGTGCTAGCGTTAATTAATATGTTAAGATTTTTATTTATGTTATCAGTAGTTTTAACATGTTGCGGTAGTTGTGTTAGGATATATTAAGGTATATAGATATGATGTCACGTACTTGATACTATGGAATTTAGTAATGCGAACATGTATTTATTTGCTATGTTTTTCTGTAGGAACATGTTTACAGGATAAGCTAGTTAAACACAAAAGGGATAGATTAAGTATAGAAATGCTAGAGTCTGATGAAAGGTTAAGTTAATATAAGTTGGTCATGATATCTTTAGAAAAAGAACGCTAGATTTATAAAAGTCGCTTAGACTCCTTGACGGTATATTTTAAAGTTTTTGGTAGATTAGGTTGCTATTATAGGGTAAACTTTGGTTGCTAGTTTAAGTTTTTGATAAGTACTGGTGCGTAAACAATATATATATATATATATATATATATATATAGTATATTCAAATGTATATATAATATATATTATATATATAATATATATATATATATATATATATATATATATATATATATATATATATATATATATATATATAGGCTTCGATGTATATTCAAACGGAGCTTCGTTCGTATGCACGTATAGCTGAAATGCGTGACGTCATACTCTGAATGGGAGTTTGCGTAAATGACGTATCTCTGACGTCACACATGCGTATGTTACAGTATATACTATATATATATATCTATATGATATATATATTATAGATATAATATTATATATATATAATAATATATATATTAATGGTATAATATATATATATATATATAAATATGCGTGTGTTTGTATAGTGTTGTTGAAATAGGGCATCAATATTGTAATAAAACTGGCTACATGGCAGAGGGTATTAAATAGTCTATGGGGACTAATTTTAGTTTTTTTTAGTTTCAACATATATTTGCTGGGAGAAGATGTGTTTTAATCACTAATATTGTTTATTTTATATTTTAATAATTTAATAGGTGGTGAAAGTCCTTTATTGACTGTTTTGCAATCTTACAAGTTTGTTTAGAAGAAAAAAGGTTTATACAATCGATATTTCATGTCAGTTTAAAACACAAGGTGAGAAATGTAACTTATTTTAACTTATGTAAATTGTATTTTCGGCAAAACAAAAAAAAATTATGCCTTCCTGATATTACAAGACATTAACGATTTGAAAACTTTTTGGAAGCCGTCGAAAAATTTCAAACTTGTTGACGTAATATATATATATATATATATATATATATATATATATATATATATATATATATATATATATATATATATATATATATAATATATATATATATATATATATAATATATATATATATATATATATAATAATATTATATATATATATATATATATATATATAAAGATATAAATACTATATATATATATATATATATATATATATATATATATATATATATATATATATATACTTTCTTTTTTTATTTTCTCTTTTTCTCTTATATATATATATAATGCCAAACTTTCCTTGCTTAGGTTCCCTGTCGCAACGTGAATCAATCTAGTTTAGGTTGCATTGCTTTGCAACGTGAATCCGTCTAGGTTAGGTTGCATTGCACTGCAACGTGTATCCGTCTAGGTTAGGTTGCATTGCACTGCAACGTGTATCCGTCTAGGTTAGGTCTACTGTACCCTTTTAAGTTTAGGTTTAGGATAAAGGTGTGGTTAGGTAGACACAGATTGGAATATATATATATATAGTATATATATATATATTATATATTATCTATTATATATATATATTAATATAATTGTTTATATTAGATATATATATATATAATATATATATATATATATATATATATATATATAAACCACTCAAGCCATCTACTCGTTTTGCCACTTCAAATATATATATATATATATATATATATATATTAATATATTATATATATATATATAATATACACAAATAGAGAGATATATATATATATATATAAATATATATATATATATATATATATAGCTGACTAGATGCGTAACCTACGCAACTTCTGACGTCACAGTCAAACGTGACCCATGAAGACTATGACGTTGGACTATGACGTCACGCGCTTCAGGTATATCTACATACGAACGAAGCTCCGTTTGAAAGTAAATCTTTCCCATATATATATATATATATATATATATATATATATATATAAAGTATATATATATATAAATATATATATAATATTAAATACTTATAAAGTGGCTTTAATTATTTTTTAAAACTAACAAACACCCTAGAGTAGACTGCATAGATATCAGTTTTCGGGGTCTCTCGGCCTATAGGTTTACGACCGGGGGGACTTCGTCCCCCTCTGTCCCCCATCGGTTCGAAGCCCTATAAATAAATAAAAAAAAAGAAAAAAACAAAATATTATATATATATATATATATATATATATATATATATATATATATATATATATATATATATATATATATATATATATATATATATATATATATATATATATATATATTGAAAGCTTACTTTATGTACTTTGAAAACGATGAACTGCCTCAAAAAAATTTAGAAATCTCTCTTCCCTTATATATTTTTTAAAAAATTGTTTATTTTAAACTAACAAAAAATCATGTGATGCACAGAACAAACATTGTTTTAAACTAACACAAAATCACGAAAAAATTACTGTATTGACTCAGAAATTACATTCACCCGACTCTAGAGTCACTTAACGTCGCAGAGTCACTTAAAGTCGCTTGAGTCAACATTTCATAAAATTGAGTCCTGATCAAAAACTGCATTTATTATATATATATATATATATATATATATATATATATATATATATATATATATATATATATATATATATATTATATATATATATATTATATATATATATTTATATATATAATATATATCTATATATATATACCATATTATGTATATATATATATATATATATATCTATATATTATATATATACTAATATTATCTATATATATATATATTATATATTATATATATATTATATTATATTATATATATTATATATGTCTGACTGTCGTCGGAGTTGGACGCAATAAAAACAGCTGGGAGAAAAGGAAAAGAAGAATTGAGAACATCTAGGGTAGAGACTGAAGAAGGCTAAAAACTTCAATAGAGCTACTTCATAAAGTTTTAGAAGGATTTCTGTGTGAGGAGAGATATTAAGACCAGATTATTATTAAGTGGTAGCTACCAAAATTAATCAAAATCTTCATAAAATATTTTAATATTTTTATTGAATCAGAAATTTAAAATGAAAATCATACCATATAATAAAACAAAATTAACATTTTTAACGAACTGAAGCGGAGCAACAAAATTTTTAATCTAGTTCTTTTCAAAAATTATTAATTTTAGGTAAATATGTAAAGTGGTGTCTGTAATAGATTAGGTGAGGAGCAAAAAAAAAAAAAACTAGAGAACGGCAACTCCTACACTAAAACAAATTATATATTTGGAATCAGCGGAAGATTTTAGACAGGGAAAAGGTAATATATATTTTTTATGGTCATTTAGGGGGCTTGAGCCGACGGCTTTATGGTCATTTAGGGGGCTCGAGCCGACAGGACTGATCCGTCGTCCACCGGGAGGCCGAGAGACCCCGACTCCTGCCATCTTTGCGGTTTAGGTTGCGGGTATTTCTTTAGTTAAAAAAAAAAAACCTTTTAACAAATGTTTTCCAATTTAATTTCTTCTTTCATATTGTTTTCGAATCTCTTCTAGAAATTCAAAAAATCTATTTTGTTTTGGAATATTTTTCTTCCATATGTAGGTCGTAAGGT
>JABUQX010085835.1:25000-28253 GCA_015478945.1 Trachelipus rathkii
TCCATACTCCGTAGGGGAGGGGTGGAGGAACCCCCTGCGACACCCAAATACCAAAAGAGCGGGGGTTCCGGAGAACCTCCCCGGAGGGGGGGAATAGTCCAACCCCGTAGTTTCCCGGAAGGGCCGAGAGACCCCCGACTCCTGCCATCGGTGGGGTTCTACCCTTGGGTATTCTTTAGTTAAAAAACAAAACAACAAAAATAATAGAAAGTCTTATTTATTTTAACGAGTAACGTATAAAAAGTCTCTAAATAGGCTTTCCAAATCATATTACTATATTATTAACAATAATTTTTTTTTTTTAAACATTTTCCCATAAAATTGTACCAGTATTCCAGCAATTGTTATTCCTTTTCCCGACGTAGTGTTGTACGTACTAATACTTGAGATATGGATTGTGGGCCTCTTCTAGAGGCTGACATATATATATATACCTATATATATAATAATATATATACCTATAATATATATCTTATCATATATAATTATATATATATATATTATATATATATAATATATATATATATATATATATAATATAGTATATATATATTATATCGATGTCGATAGATATCGATGTCGATAGATATCGGTATTATCGATATATATTTCGATATATCGAATATCAAAAGAATTTATATATATACATATAATATATACATATATAGTATATATATATATATATATTATATAATATATATATACTATCTATGATATCTATATATATATATATATATATATATATATATATATATATATATATATATGTAAGGTTTTCAGTTAGCCGACATTCCTTTGGAAAAAATTGGACGTTGCCAGATATTGCGATAAAATTGTAATTTTCTGCTCTAATTTTTACAAAGAAAACTAAATTTAGAAAAACTAATATATAATATATATATATATATATATATATATATATAATTTATATATATATATATATATATATTATATATATATATATAATTTTATATAAATATTATATATATATATATATATATATATAACTATATTATCATAACCATTTAACTAATTATTCATAATAAACTTACAATATACCAATATATTAATATTTGAACCTCTAAATATTGCAACAAGGGACAAACGTATGTTTATCTATCAATATGACGCCCATTCTATTTCAGTAAAAGAATTTCAAACCTATAAAAATTAAAAACAAGTTTCTAATTATTTTTTTAAATATATTCTAAACCTTAATAACCTTATTAACCGACTTAACCTAATCAAACTTCAATATTATACTAATTAAAGATTACAAATTTTTGAAATTATAGGAAAAAATGTCGCCAACGTCTATCATTTCGAGCACAACAAACAAATAAATCGCATAATTCTGGCAAACACTAAATTTTTTTCCAAAGGTGTCGGGCTATCTGGACTTTAAACCATATATATATATATATATATTTATATATATTATATATATATATATATATATATATACAATATAATATATATAAATATATGTTATTTATATATATATCTATATTAGATATATGTAATATAATATATATATATATATATATATATATATATATACAAAGGTGGGCACCGTTAATGAGAAAGTTAACGTCGTTAATCCTTAATCGTTAACAAAAAAAAATTAGCGGCGTTAATCATTAAAGCGTTTATCGGTAAAGAATGTAACGGAAGTTAACGTTAATCGTTAACGTTAACCATCTTCAATTTTTATTTTTTTTTACAGATCACCACCACTCACGGATCGGGCCCCTTCTCAAGGAGGGGGCGGAAAATAAAACATTGAAAAACCCACCCAATCCCCAGTCTAACGCAAAGTTCTCAGGTGAGCGCAGACGTGGGCTTTAAAGCTAGGTAGAGATGATGTAATAATATAGTTGGAAAAACAGAAGAAGGCAAGGTGTTTCACAGAACAGAAGTAGCTAGCTGAAAAGAAAGAGGCACCACAACGAACAAGTCTGGGGTTCGCAATACTCACGCAAAATTCGTGCGAGAGCAAGGCACCTCTTGTGCTACGAGGGCGACGCAAGGTTGGTGGAATGCAAGAGGTCAACTCCCCCGAGGTTCTGCCGCTATAGTACCTATAGAAAAGAGATAGAGCGCCAACGTTACGTCGCAGAGATAGAGGGTCAAGAGAGTTTGAAGTAGGGGACAGTTTATTAGTCTCTTAGCATTAGACTCAACACTATCCAATAGAAGGGTAGAGCCGGAGTCCCCCCCCCCCAGAATGTGAGAACAGTACTCCATACAAGGGCGAATAAGGCTCTTATACAATTGGAGTAGCTGTGCAGAAGAAAAAAATTCCCGCAACCTGAACAGAACTTCCAGCTTCTTTGAGGCCACCATAGCAATCATTGAAATATGAGGTTTCCAAGATAATTCGTTGTTTATGTTAAGACCAAGAATGTTTGTTTCACAGGAGAGACGTTAGAGCCGTCGAAGGAAATAGAAAGGTCCGGGGAAAAAGGGGGGGGGTTTTGGGGTTTGAGAGGGAATGTAGAGAAGTTGAAGTTCCAAAGAGTTTAATTTTACATGTTTCGGTGAACCTCACCGGAAACACCCATCCAGATCGACAAGAACAGAATCGGAAAGCTGAAGACGAGAGGCAATTCTAGAAGCAAATGAGGGAGCAGATTTGAAATGAGTGGAAGAATGGAGACTTGAGTCATCGGCATAAGAGTGAACAGAGTTGGAAGTGCAGCTGAGGAGATCTTTGATGAACGTAGGAATAAGTTGGAGATTAGAACAGAAACCTTGGCTGAAATACCACAGTTAAAGCATGGAAGGAGGAAGAGGAAAGCATAACCAAGTGCTGATATGGAGCGAATCGGAGAGAAAACTAGACAAGCGTAAGCAAAGAGATAAGGAGGGAAATCACCAAAGGAAGGGAGCTTAGGAGCAGTGACGAGTGCCAAACCCGGTCAAAGGCCTTGGATATGTAAGCGCCACTACGCAAGACTCCCCATGGTCCTAAGGCCAGAAGACCATAAATCAGTGATGGAAAGTATGTCACCAGCTGACCTGAACGACGAAAGTCCATACGAGATCTGAAGAAGGAATGAGACTCCAGGATGATCCACGAAAATAAGAAGTTAGAAGAAGGATTTAAAGATTTAGATAGAAATACAAGTGGGAGTAGGCGATAGTTTGAAGGATCAGAGTCGGCTACCTTTTTTTCGGGACGGGGTTGGACATAAGCGCTTCCAGCACGGAGGAAAAGTATTAGTATTAAGACATAGAGAGTAGAGTTGAC
>JABUQX010085836.1:2500-25000 GCA_015478945.1 Trachelipus rathkii
TATATATATCTATATCATATTAATTTAATTAAAAAAAATATATATTCTCATATATATATCTTTTCTCTATATATATATCATATTAATATAAATATAATCTCATATCTTCTATTTCATATAATTTTCTCTTCATCTATTTATTATTATACTCATATCTATATTCTCTATCTTATATCTCTCTATATTCTCTTATATATTAATAATTTATAAATTAAATATTTTTCCATAAGTCTTTTCCATTATACTTCATAAATGATAGGGTATTTCATGTTCTATCTCTATGAATACGAGCTGTTTTCACGTTATCATGTATTTAGTGTTGTATATCCGGAATGTATAGCGCGCCCTTCTCGCGTCGACCCACATTTGCTGTTAATAAAATTATATAAATGCTAATTCTCAAATAATTATGTTGTTGCAACGTGTTGGCGTCAGTGACAATTACTTTAGTATTCTCCATGACTTGTCTTCCTATATTATTACTCGATGAAGAAGCGACCTTCTCTTGCGGCTAGAAGGCAGTAAAAACTCCTTATTTTTATAAAGCATATATTTACCTCTCTCTCATATAAATTTGAGTATTTAGAATACTTATGACTTCATACGTTAAATGCAGGCATATTTTTTGTTAATAACCACTATCATGATTGGTGGAGTTTGCGGAGACAGTGGTGGCTGGGATACTATCAGAGCGAGTTTGGTCTTATTCAGTCCGATCTAATCATTGGAAACTTTCATCTATCAATTGAATAATGCCAAAATCATTCGCTCTCATATATTCAATCATATATATTCTTATTCTTATTAATATCTATATATATCTATATATCATATATCTTTTATATCTATATAATTATATATAATATTATATAGTTATACTATAACTATATACTTCACCATTCCTTCTACTCCGTCGGACTTATAGTCCTGTGTGGCCTCATTACGTATAGTAACAGGTACTTGAGGCCTACCTCACGTAGGCCTCCCTAGCTATCCGTCCAGTCTTTTTGTTGCTTGGGACATTTTGCGCCCACCTCGGCCTCTCCGCGCGCCCGGGAGTGTGTTGAGCATCATCCTCTCGACTTTTTGCCGTCCACAGCGCCAGCGCATCGCTCCAACAAGATCATCATATCACCTTTTTTGTGGACGATGCACACCGGCATCGCTCGAGTTCACAGCCGCGAGCTTGTTAAGATCCACTTTCCTCGCACTATCCACACTACACGCGCGATGCTGACACACTAGGGTTGCATACCTCTCGCATTGTGACCTCCCAGAGTGTCACCTCTACATACTCACCTGAGTCATGAGCGGTCTATATCTCTATCTATCTATATCTTATCTTATACTATCATTAATTCTTAATTCAATATTCATTACTATCAATACATATCTATTCTATTCATCTATCTATATATATATACTTATTATATATCTCTCTATATATCTTACTTCATATTTCATCTATATACTATCATACTCTATCATAATATATAATCTCATTCATTAATTAATATATTCATATCATCTATATAATCTTATATCTCCTCTTATATCTCTATTATCTCATATCTATATCTCTCTAATCTATATATACTATAACTCTTACTATATTTATCTATCTCTCTCTTATCTATTACTACTCTTTATATATATTCCTCTCTGTATAATATACTATATCATCTCTTATCTATCTATTCATATCTTATTATCTCTATTATATACCCCAAAATTCATAATATATTATTATATTTTATATATTCTTCTATATAGCTAATATATCTTAATTATATATATACTATATTCTTATATATCTATATATTCTCTATCTCTCATACATATTACTATATACTTATCTCTATATATATATATTTCTTATATTATATCATATCTTATATCTATTTAATATATATATATAATATCTATATTTTTTTTTTATTTGTAATTCTATAGCTACTATATTATATATTATATATATATCTCTATCTATATATCTATTATATATAATCTCTATATTATATATCTTGAGTTACTAAGTACGTTCTAGTGATTCGCTCAGTCTATCTTATTATCTTACCACATCACATTGATGCTCCATATGAGTCATACCCCGGCAATCCAATTATGTTAGGAACTTAATCAGGTATACTAGTATGTCATGGGTCCAGTATATGTTAAACAAATATTAATCATCTCACACTATCTTCTTCTTAATACTCATAACTTAGAACTTACTCAGACGATGAATTACATTTTTTGGATTACTCGATATAATATTATTGGATAGGTAAATTGTATAAATAAAAATAATAAAAAATATAATAAAATTTATTGGTTTATTATATTATAGTAATACGAGTGAAAAGCCTATTTAGAGACCTCTTATTGGTTTCTCGTTTAAAATATAATAAGCCTTTCTAATATAATTTTATTTTTTATTTTTTTAACTATAAAGAATATCACCCTCAACATAGTGGTATATAATATATATATATAAATATCTCACGCCTACGTACTGGTAAAATGAAAGTCGGGGTCATTATCAGGCCTTTATCACCGGGGCCTATCCGTAGGGTATAAGGATTATTATTCTACCCCCTATCCGTGAGGGGAGGTCTTCACGAGAAACTCATATATCACCCTCTTTGGTAATATTGGTGTGTCAAACGGAGGGTAGTATTCATTACCGCCGCTCCCTAACCGGGGTTAATTAGGAAAACATCTACTATATGATTCGCCACGTCGGCTCGAAGCCCCTACTTATTGGGATATTACCTATAAATAATATTATTAATATATATAAATATTAAATATTTTATCATATATTTAACTTTTCCTCTTATTGAAAATTATTAATCAGATAAGGATAGTCTAAAAGGTTAATTACCTTTTGTAGGGCTGTACCAGCTCTTTGTAGTATCTATTGGATATTTTTGTGTTATGTATTGTTTCTCTTGTTTACTAAGCGCACTTTTGCTGAGCACGCCAAGACGACATCTGTGGAGCGCGACAGCTTCTCAGCCATGTTTCCCGTCTTAATACTGCTAGAGTAATTTGGGTAATGTATATACTTTTTTATTCCCGCAGCTCATTGCAGGACGGCTCTTGATAAATATACGTTCCAGTGTCGACGGCCTATTTTAGTGGCTATAGACTCGGATTATCCAGTGCATTAATTCGGATCTTCTATGAAGATCGACAACATCTCCTCAAAAGTACCAAGTCATGTTGGCAGCTGACTTGGAAATTATCAACATCATATCTCCGTCTTATCAGATTTCGGTTGCCGCTTGATGCGTCATATTGAGGATTTTCAAATCTTCGGACTCGATCGTTCTTCTTTTAAAGTCGTCTGCAAGTGTGGCTTTTTTGGGTCCTTAAGGTTTATTCTTTTCAAATATGTACACTAGGGAAATTACATTTCCTGCATACTTCACCTAAGGTCGATTTTAATCGATGGTCTTAAAACCCTAGATTATTGTAATATTCATGTTTAATCTCAAGTTTAATTATCATCTACGATATATAATTCTGGTTGGTATAGATTACCCTAAATTATCCTTGCATAGGGGTATACATGATATCGGAGTGTGAGCCAGATATAGCAACTCATACAACGATATATCGATAACTCTCTCAAATTTTAGTGGGCTTTGAGATATCGTATCTTTACTGGTAATGTGACCTGTAATAGTGCGTCGTAGATGAAAGTTTCGCGGTTGTGCACTCCCGGATTCTAGGATGCTGGCCTCAAAAGCTAAGTCTTTCTTGACTAAGTCCGTCAAAGTATGGGAAATAAATAGTTTAAAATAGATATTAAATTATATATATCTCTATTCATTCTCTCTATTCTATATCCTATATATTACTATCTAGTCATATATCTCTTCTATTAAATATTCAGTATATTATTATATATCATATCTATATCTATATTTATATATATATTTATATTAATATATTCATAATATATATATAACTATCATATTCTAATATTAATTAAATTATCTCTTATATACTATCTATTATATATATATTCATATATATATATTACTATCTATTATCTCTTATTAATATCACATATATCTCTTTATACTATTCTCATACTTATCTTACTATATATATCTATATATCTCTATATATTACTATATATTATAATCATATTATCTTATTCATATTACTTCTATCTAATATCAGTCTTTTCTCTACGTTCGCGGTCATCGAGCCATTATAGCCTATATATCCTGTGAGTTCGATATATCACTATGACTATTTCACCTTCGTCTTCTCAAGCTATCTCCTGCTATATGCCCCAAGGCATTATTCATCCTTTATTAAACCCTTTGTAATATCGTTCTCTACTCAACAAATCATTGTAACATTATTACACCTTTATCCATTCTCGACTCTTAATCACTTTTCTTTCACAACTTACTCTACTCCTATTATCTATATAGTGCCTATAGTTCACTTTCCTCACTATTCTAATATTTTTTACGTAATACTCTTATCTAGTAATCTACAATGTCAACATTATCTCCTTATATATTATCTTTCTCTTCTTCAGTATCACTTTGTTCACTGACTATTAAATATTATCTCTAATTATATCCCCCTTTGTTATTACTCTCAAATATTTTAATACTCTATACTATTTCTCACCTTTTACTATAATCACCCATTATTTCATAATCTATCTTCTATTATTATTCCATTTATTCATATAACCCTTTCTTATATCTTATATATCATATATATAACTTCGATTATCTCTACTACTATCATAAACCATTATTACACTTGTTACTTTTTCACCTCCATATAATCTACTACGCTCCCTAATCTCTACTTACCTTTACAACTTGCAACTACATTGGTCTACTATTTGTATACCTTAATCTCCTCCTTTAACCTGCTTATCCTGTATCGCGCGTCACGTTTAGATGGGTTGTGAGCGCAAGAGATCTCCAAATAAGATGGAAACTATGTTACTGTACTGTCACATGAGAAATTTACACAACAAAGAGTATCTTGTATAAAAATTAAATACTCACCCTGACGACACAATGAACTATGAGTTGGGAATTCTGTGTATGTCTTCCAATATAGTAACGTGTGTCTCGCATTATAACTTCTGCAAGCAGACAGAGATCGCAGCAAATTCTCTCCGTGCAGTTTCTGACGCCGCGCTGCCGTGAATGCTTGTCGGTATGCCGGCACGTCTCGGTGCTCCTGTGCCGACATTCTGGCAAATTAAACATATTTATTACGATCCACGATCATGTGAGGGTATTCTATACTTTTCCTCCGCGTTTTGCTCTCGAATCTGCTATATTAGACAAACTTCTGAAGGTTTCAGACCTCTCACACGCCGCTTGAAGGGTGTTTGAGCACTCTTCGTACTTACCTTGTTCCTCAATGACACGGGATAACAAAAAGTGTGTAGTAAAACGTACACGATAAGGTGCTCTTAGATCATATGTCGGACCTTATGGGCCGAGAGATGGAATGATACACGGGCAAACTCTATTTCTGCACAGACATAGAGGGTGGTGCACTACACCCATCAATCATGCGAGATCTTACCACACTATCAATGCATATTTTTCGCCCTTACTTTGTATACAACTTTATTTTCTCTCTATCTTTCTCATCGTATTATTCCCATCTTCCTACTCTATATACTCTTCTTATTCCACCTCCTTACTTGCTGCTGAGATCCACTTGTATATAGTCATCTCCGCTGTTACACTATACTTCATGATTCTTATTAGCTTGCTATTAAATGTTTGTCCTTTACTTATTCTTCTCTCCGCCTTTTGTTATAGATGACTATTTTTTCTTTTGCCTTAATATCATATTTTTGTCTATATTCTACCCCTCTCTATCATGAAACACCTGAAGCTCCCTGTCGCTGACACTACGCTACATCTATACACGTCTGTTATAATCACACAGCCTCTATTTCTTCTCCTCCTCCATCTATCAATTATCCATTTTGCCACCTCAACTCATTTCTCTTCCTCAGTAGCTTGACACTCTTTACAGTACTTATCCGTCTCCACTCCTCCAGCAGTAATTCAACCATCACCTTGTGTTTCACACTACCTTCTATGATATAGATTTTATACACTGGTACCAATTAACCACAGACACCTTTGGAGAGATATTTATTTGCCCGTAACTGAATAAAAATTAGGTGAAACTAATACGTATTTTCCTCACCGATGGCAGCATTTCCGGAAATATTTTTATTAGAAATTCGTTTAACGCCTTTTCACGTATTAATTTTGAGTACACGCTTGCACAAGAGTTACCACGTTACGTATAATCTCCCGCCGGGCTCTTCCAAGAATGCTGTCGTATGTGTAAAGCAACCGAATCATATCACTTCATTACTTCAATCTCTGATCTTGTATAATCTAATTAATTTTACTTAGTGCTTCCAATCATTTTCACAGTCCTTATAGGATGTCAACCCGAGTATAAAACTAGTGTCAATCGTATATCAAGCGCTTCGTATGCCATTAACCCACCGATCAATGAAAATGATCATAAATATGCTTGCACCGCTAACTCTCTCTCTCTCCTTTGAATTTGTCGCTGACGCCAACTACCGTTTCGGTTGGTACCCGACATCCCGAAACCTGCCAGCCTCCTTTCTCGAGTATATCGTACTCTTTTTTCTTTTCATGCATTCTGAGAGCTGATCTTCTCTTTTCAGAGAGACAGCAGCAGTACATCACACCATCACTCCTACTTCATTGCTTATCATTCCCATTCTGCCCTGTTCATACAGTTTTCTCCATTCTGCTGTAATATCTTACTTTGCGTGGATCTTAGCTTCATTTCACCTCTTGTTCATCGCTCAATGCTGGTTGAACTTTAGCCGCGATAATGAATTTGCTCAGAATTGTATAGAATGTAAAAATATAGAATGTAGTATTTTTAGTGCTATTTACTGTGCATATGCCCTAAGTTCTCATGTATATCAACTTCTTAAGCAGAAATCTCTTCTACCTATATCTAATCGCTTCATTTTTTATTATAAGTTTCTGTTCTTCCAAGGAAGATGAAGTTACATGCTGCCCGAACTGCCGAATGTCAGATAGTTCCATTCATGGTTTTAATTTCTTGTCAAATAAAGCTGAGGGTTCAACCGTTTAGTAGTTGGCTTCCGTAATCTTGCGGTCTCGATCGCAAAACGCTCACTTCTTTCAATTTAGCGTTACTTAAGCCACGAAAATCGTCACATAAATATTTAAATCCATCTCCCTCCTTCCTTTATTCTCATGTGTCACTTCACAAAATTCCTTTCCATCAATCCAAGTTTAATATGTATTCGGTGGTACAAATAATCTCTCGATCTTGATGATCCTCTACATAAAGCGGTGCTTATACTTTATACATCATTCCTACTTTCGCCTCCGGGGTAATTGATATCTTCTTTCCTCTCTCATTCGTTTTTTTCGTAACTGCTAAGTGTGCACTCTCTAGTATCCCGGTACTGTCCCATAAACGACAAAAAACAATCAACGTGTTTGGTGAATCCCTCTCCCTGTAGAGACCAAATGAATGCGTAGCTCCAACAACTTTTCAGTATCCACAACAGATATCAGTCCCTGTGTATTGACGTCCTAATATTTAATAGCTTTCTCAATATTTTAGGTAATACTTTCATAGGTTTTCACTTTCATTCTAACAGCATGCCTGCTACCGGAAATTGAGGGAACTTGCTTTGCAGTTATTGCAATAAGACGGTCTTTTTAGCTAGTTTTTGAAAGCGTCCTATGATAATAGATAGACATTCTCACCTATCTAGATATCGGAATACCTAACGCTCACGCATTTAACTTGCCTTTAACATCGGAAACATGAACATAATTAAGTTTATCACTTCTTTGGTAAAATATTTCTCTGAAATTCTGTTTCTATTTTTCTATAATAGAGTACTAATATGTGCTACACATTTTTTGGTGGTCTTATTGATCTAACAAATTCCACTCGTATCCTGCAGTCTGACGTGACTCTATCAGAAGTTCAGCTGCCTGTTTTGACCTCAATACTAAGGTTCGTATTAAAATCATTTAGTTTTTCCCGGTTTGCTGTATAATTCAATGTTGTGGTGTTGCATTTCTGATTCATCGTCTGGTCATACTATATGTGACATATTCTGCAGCACCGATGCCTCCTAGCATTTCAGAGTCATAAAACAATATCTTTTATCTGAGTCACGGAATCACTTTACTTTCCAAGAAGCTTAAAGTGCTATCATATTCTCTATCAGATAATTCGGCATAGTAATTTCTATACCATTATGGGGACTTAGGTCTATCCTTGCTTGATTTAATTGTTAACTATCGTATAGGCAATTAGTTATGCTTTACGGTTTTGAATTGAAGCCACATACAGTTGTTAAGCAAAAAGTAACAATCCTGTATATGATTCCTTTGCTTACATATCCAATACAAATTCGCACTTTACACTCCAAGGGTAAATACTGTAACGCTTTTTCACCTCATTATAACTACTTGGGTTTAATTTATTACATAACATCTAATGCATTTGACTTATTGTTGGGTGACCCATGGTCCTTTATTCTCACTATATCGTTCAACAATCTCAATCCGCCACTTTAAAATAATGTTTATATCAAGTATTCTTCTCGTATCCGTTTTATAAATCAATCTTGAGTGGTTGGTTTTCCGTTGAACTTTTCGTAGTAATATCTTTTCCTTCCCACAGTCATCACCGTAGCAAAGTCTATTCGGTAAGAATTTTTTAAACAAACACGTTTGGTAACTCATACTTATTAATTTAAATAACTATATTATCTGAACTAAACTAAATTAACATTAATCGGCTGCTTGAACCTCTTCTTCTCTTTCTATTTTATCTCACGTCTCCCGGAGGTCCCGCACTTGTCGTGAAGCTCATGAGCCCGGGTTTGGGTTCAGGGGTACGCTATCCGATGGTGGAGGTCGCGATTGACCGGGAGGTTTTTTCCACTAGTAGCGGCAGCCTATCTAATGTACTCATTACGTTGAGTGAGCGAAGCCTCTAGTTATAGAAAACCAGACTCGCATACTCCTCCCCCGCTCCCACACCCAATTTCGGACTATAGAGAGAATATAGCTTGATAGAGAGATAGAGATATAAATTGAGCTAGAGCGCTATAGATATATATATATTATATCACCCATTATATTATTATATAATATATATATATATATATATATATATATTTATATTTATATATTATTATATATATTTATATATATATTATATATTAAAATATAAATATAATATAATATATATTAATATTATATTTATATTTTATTTATATATTATTATACTTTACTTTTATATATATATATATATATATTTTATATCATTATTAATATAATATATAATATATCTATATATATATACGTGAGTTATATAATATTATATCTATATTCTATATAATCTCTATCTTCTATATATATATAATTAATATTACTATATATATGTATCATATAATATATTATTATATTATATCATATTATAAATAATCTATATATATTAATATTATTCATATAATATCAATTTATTTATTACCATATAATACTCTATAATATAATATTTTCACTATTATTCAAAATAAAATGAACTTATTGCACATTTAATATAACTGTTGTCTACATTTATTTATATTTTTTGATAAGTATATAATCCTATTTATCTTTCTTGCTTTGTAATTCTGTTTATATATTAATATACTTTATGCATAAAAATGAGGAATAATCATGATGACTTATTATGTCAAATGTAATAGCTCTTATATATAGAATTAAGTTTTGATAAATTGTATATTATAAATAACATATATATATATTACATATTAATATATATACTTATATTATATATAATATATATATATATATTATATATTATATTATATAATTACTTATATTATATTATATATATATATATTAATTATATTAATATCTTTATATATATATATATTATATATTTATAATATAATTATATTATATATACTATATATATCTATACATTTAATTATATATATTAAATATCTATATCTATATATATAATCTATCTATATCTCTAGACTATCATATATCATATCATCTCTCTATATATTATATTATTACTATTAATATTTATATATATATCTTCTTCTATTATATATATATACTTTATTATATATATATATATACCATATATATATATATCTATATTAATATATATTAATAAATTATTTATTATATATATATTTGTCTCTGGTCAAATAGTATATTATCTATCAAATATATATATATACATCACTAATATATTATATATATATATATAATATATATATTATATATACTCACACCCTCAGCTGCACGTACACAAAGTAATACTATTATAATGCACACTAAGTTTTTTTTAATCAAATAGATTTTTTCAAAAAAATTATAAGACTATTATCACAATTCACTCAAATACCACGCAGATTCTCTTATCACAACTAATATCGCACAATGTAGTTATCACAAGTCGCTAATACTGGAGAGCTTCACTCACCAAAACATATAGTCTCACCATAGTGGTAGAGTACTATCGTGTATTAACGTTATTTCAGCGTTAGTGTGTCTCACTAAGCTTACTTCCGTCATAGTATTCATTCAGTATATGTATATTCATATGAACCAAGACAATTGGATGCTGTAGATAACGTACATCAAGTTGTTTACAAATCATCTTTTCACAGCATTCCAAGCGCCATCGAACAATCGTATTATCTTCTAGCCTAACTTTATCTCAGGATCAATACCTATGTGCGTAGATATTTATTCCGAGAGACAGCCATTAGTGTCTGCCAGTGCTTTATATGCTCCTTTTGAAACTACCCGAATATAACGTATCTATCATCTCACCGTTCTACCTTGACGTCATTTCTAAATAACGTCATCCATTTTAGCTAACCTGTTTTCTAAACGCGAAGATTTTAACATTTATTAATATTTTAATATATTATTTCTATATTTTCCTTTGTAAGCTGAAATATTTATATTTTCACTTATTTAAAATTCAAATCACGTTTCCCTTTTGAAAACGTCAACTGATAAATTTTCTTTGGTATGTACGTCAAATACTCATTTTTTTCTCTATTTTTCTGCTGTCTTCTTTCTTTTTTAATATCTTCTATGTTCTTTAATCTTTATACAATCTATATTCTTTTGCTTTCTAAATTTTTACTTAATATTACTTTAATGTTTTTAATATTACATTTCTATTGCTTGCTTAATAGCATTGGCATATCTATTAATGTTATTTTATGTTTGCACTTTTCTTCCTCTGTTTATTGTTTTAAAGTTTTTATTATTTAATAAATTTTATTTTACATTTATATTTTGTTTAAAGTTTTTATTTATTTTAAGAAAAAATTTATCTATTTTTAAATTTTTTATTTATTTTTAAATATTTTTACTTTCTTATGTTAATATATTATTTACACTTTCATTATCATATACTTTCCATCATCTTTGTTATTATTTCTTTATCTTATTGCAATTCTAACTTTATTTTGAAAAAAAAAAATTTTATTTTATTTTAAAACTTTTATTTATATTTAATTTCTTTTTTAATTTTAATCTGCTTGTGCATTGAAACAAAATTGAAAGAAGTAATCTAACGTTATGCAAATCGGTCAGTTGGATGAAAAAATTGGAATATAATGAAGTAAGGAGCTTCGGATGTCTTGAGCACAAGTCAGTCGAAAACGCTATGCAAGTTGGAGCCAGTTGATCAGCCCGGTGAGTCCGTGATGCAGCGAGTGTCCCGAAATCTGGAAATAAATACTATAGATATCAGCACATTCGCTGAGGTAATTCTATATCTTTTTATCACTTATATTCATGACCCATAGAAGTCAATCTTTGAACAGATTTCATAACACCCTTAGGTGTGTTTAGCTAAACCTTCCGGAGTGAGGTCTCAAATACGAAAAATAAGTGGAAGAAAATATATTCAATGAAGTGTTTTAACAGAGGAAGCTGCAAGATCGGTAATGACAAAAGTCATGTATAATTTCGGAAAGAATATCTCGTCAAGTGGTTATAACCCATCATGAGTGTTGCGTGGCTCGAACACTCCGTCAAATTTGCGCAGTTTTACTCCTATAAATATTCTCGTACATCATTTTTTTGATATGGAATATTTGTCTACTTAATCAATTAATAACTAAATGTTGACTCACGTACAAATATCGTCACCGCCCCCATCACTAGTCCTGTTCTCACACATATTACTCGTGTTTTCCTTCCCCGGTTGCCCTCTTTCCTTCCCCGTTTTGCTTTTTGCTTCTTTCTTTTTTCTCCCATCTTACACCTTTTAATACTTATCTCTTAGCTCTGCACTACATTTACGTCATTATATACGCACTTTCTACACTTTAATTCTTATACCCACGGTTGAGGTCTCTTTCCTTTCTCTTCGATCACAGCCTTCTCTGTCCTATTTTATCTTGTCTTAATATATTATTAATCAGCACTTCATAACTCTTAGACGCACTAAATATTATTCTTGCTAATATCTATAAGTATTATGTCTACAGCTTACATTACTAACCCTTGCCTTCCATCACTTCCTCTCGTGCTCTTCCTCTCCTTCATTTCGTCTTCTACACATTCTTATCCATTCCCTTCCTCTTTCTTCTCTAATTTATATCTGAACTACAACACATCTTATACTACTTTCGCACTACTTACTGTTTAGTATCATGACTGCAGTTCCTGATTCTTAACCACTCGCTTTCTACTTACTCCTTGAGCTTTCTTTCTGTCACTTCAGAACCGCCATCTATCTCAGCCTCCTCGTCGCTCTCTTACGTGTGAATAATTATCCAGTGGTTTACAGCTCCATTTCCTATCTTTTAACTATTTCATATCACGTTGTTCTAACCTGATGTTTTTTCACCTGTTGAATCGATCTTATACATTTCATAAATTTTGACATACTTTATCTTCCCTTCTGCTAAAGCTCTGTAAATCTCATTTTATATTTTTTACACAACTATTTTATCATATCACAATATCAGATATACTATCTTGTCTTTTTTTAAACGTCACAATCTACTATACTTACCCTTATTCTTGATGCATCGCTGAAAACATTTTTTTAAAGTTTTTTTTTTATATATTATGTTGTGTTTTATTTTTATATAGTAGACCTTTCATCATCTGTGCTTTGAGATAGTTTTTTTATTATTATATATTACTGTTTTACTTATTCTTATATTGTGTGGGCTTAACAGTCTTTTACTTACTTTTTGGTGCTGTCACTCTCCTTGCGTCTCTACTACTGTTTTTGGTTAATTTCACGCTGTTGAATTCTTATATATCTTTCGACTATGTATATCATCTCTTCTATCATTGTCTGATTCTCTTATTATAGCTTCATCTCTATTGAGTTCTCTCGTCATTCATGTCACTTCGCTCAATTCACTAATACTTAAAAGTAAATATTACTCTTACAAGCATATCTAGAATATGCCGCTATCTTATTCCTGAGTAGATACACTTAGATAATAATTTTAATGATAATAGATTGATCACATCATGATACACAAATGTTTATAAAAATTAAATAGATATACTTATATTTCGTAGTAAAGATAGAATGTCTATACACTATTAATATCATAGTCCAAGATTCATGCCTGGTCTTACAACTCATTAATCCTGCTTATAATCTCGGATATTATAACGAAACACAGATATGATACAATAACTATTTATATAGATAAATATGTGTGATCTATCTGGGTTCCTATAGTGCTCAGACTAGTGTTTTTTGTCCTTGTTAGATCATCGAATGGAAATATTTGTGTTATATAATTTTCAGATATTGAGCTCATACACATACTATTGAAAAATGATAATATAATACTCAAATGAAATATAATTTTATTAACTTTAGCTCTTATAACTGAAAATGTAAATTTATAATGAAATAAAAATATAAAACAAACTACACTAAAAAAAAAAAAAAAAACATTAATAAATACTAGAAAAGCTCGTTTTTTTCTGAAAAAAAAAATCACGATTTTTGAAAAACTATCTTTTTTTCCCACTCCCTAATGCTATTTATGAGCCGATAAGTAGGGTAGAAATGTGTAGTAGATTTTCAATTACCTCTTCAAATATGTAAATTGTTATAGAAATATCCATCTGTATGCTAAATATTGTAATTTACCTTGCAAATCATTATTCGAGATCAATACATCATGATATTTCTACCATTATTTAATCTATCCTCCTTTGGTTACATTCATTGGTCATTATAATCTAATACTCCTCATTTTCTCTTGGCTAGCTAAAAACTTTTGTGTGATCTATGAATTCATTAATTATAAACTTTCCGAATAAAACTGGACCACCTTACTCTCTTACCCTGACCTAGACCGTCTTAACAGAGCCTAACCTAACCAGCCTAACTAAACGTCTAACTAGATCCTCTATATCCTAATCTACACCTAACTAAACTTCTAACTGCTATACGCTCCTCACACTCTCATTACCATAACCTTATACACGTTACACTTAACCTACCCTGATATCTTACTCTCTACCCACACTCTCTACCAATTTCTTGATTTTATACGCTATACAATACCACCCTCTACATATTTGTGTGTCTTCACTCTATCATTACGGCCCATAACTACATTATATACTACTTACTCCTTATCATCCTTACTAACTATCACTCCTATTAGCCCCTACCTCAACTCATCCTTCACTCTTCATTAATTATCTTCCTCACTCTACTACCTATTATTATACTCCTATCTAATACTATAATCAGGTAACTCCTCTAATTCCTCCTCTATCATTATTATACATACCTCCTTCTAATTCAATTATATACCTCATCTATCTCTCTATCCTCCTTACCTCCTACACTATATTATTAGTCTACTCCTATCATCTAATACCTATTATATTACCTACATGTGTACATGCTCATCATACTACTTCACCTACAATAGGTTACTCCTCCTCATCCTACGCTCACATTCTATTGCGTCACGTGAGCCTTCTATACTATTATTCTGCGTTTACTCGTCTGGTTGAGATGTACTTTACCTCACTGCCTCTGAATTTTTGGGAGTAGTATATACTCTCCGCATCAACACCTAATCGACCTCCACCCTCACCCCTCCTACTATATTCTCTCTTAACTATTACTCATACTATTACTTATATCCTAATCACTCCTCTCATAATCCTCTTACATATATAATACTCCTCTCATCCTATAATATATATACCTTCTTAATATAACTAATCATTACATTATAATCCTTATCACTCTTACTTATACAGTTCCTCAGCCGCCCCTAACTCTCACATCCTAATATATTCATATATGATTATTACCTTTATCATTAATTATTATTAAATATCCTACATCATCTTCCTCATTAACATTATATACTACTTCATCATTATCAATTATACTACTTACTAATATCCTTACCTTATCCTACTCTACTATTCATTATTATAATCAACTTAATATAATCTACTTTAACTAACCTTAACTAATAACTTACTACTTATCATTCATAAATACTGTAATGTTTTAATACTAATTTAGGTGCATATATCTTTTATTTTATAAGATAGCCACCTTAGTCTAAATCCCCCAGCTTAGTATCGGTCTTTCACCGCGATGATTTCTCTTCGATCTTCATTTCTAAATACCATCCCATCTCCACTCATATCCTCCTACTCACTCTCATCCACTCAGTTCGTTACTCTATAAATATATTATCCTCATATTAACTTATAATCTCCATATCCTCATACATATCATACCTTATATATATATATATCTATTATATATATATATATATATATATTAATATATATATCTATATATATATATATATATATATATGACAAAGTTTTACTTAACGCCCAACAGTACGGACACGGGAGCTTCGATAAAAAATTTTTTCACAGGTAGCATCTATGATACATAAATAGATGTTCTAGGGCGAAATTGAAATATTTTCTTTTTTATATCGGATCTCGTTCTAGGGGCGAAATTAGGTTTAGGTTTGGGTTAGGTTAGGTTAGTGTTGGATTAGGTTGTTAGGTTAGGTTAGGTTAGGTTAAGGTTAGGTTAGGTTAGGTTAGGTTTAGGTTAGGTTAGGTTAGGTTAGGTTAAGCTTGGTTATAGGTTACGCGCAGTCTCCGCGAGGTCGGTTAGGTCAGGTCAGGTCCGGTCAGGTCAGGTCAGGTCAGGTCAGGTCAGGTCAAGTCAGCAAAAAAAAAATTCATTTCGCCCCTAAAACATCTATTTATGTATCATAGAGGCTACCTGTGAATTTTTTTTTTTGATCCGAGCTTTCCCGTTCCATGTGGGCGTTAAGTAACTTTTACCATATATATAAATATTATATCATATATATTATAGTATATATATATATATATATATATATATATTATATATATATATACTATAATGTATATATATTATATAATATTATATATATATATTATATATATAATATATTATATATAAAATTTATTAAATTTATTATATATATATAGTATATATATATATATATAAGTATAGTATATATATATATAATATATATATATATATATAATTATATATATATTTATATTATTTATATATATATATATATATATATATATATGTATATATATATATATATATATATATATTACTGTCTTACTGTCCTCTTGTAGAAAACCACGACCTGTCAGTCGACTCAGCATGCGTTTCCACTCAGCTCTGTCTTCCCACAGTCTTCTCTCTTGTATTTCCTCCACCGCAGGCAGCCCGCATCTCATCAACGAATCTTGGCAAGACCTCCCTTACATCTCTTCCTTGGTCTTCCTCTGAGTCTTCTTCCATCCGGCGTCACTCCCCTCGTTTCTTCGCCAGCCTGTCTTCTTGCATCCTTTCCAAATGTCCCCACCATCTGATTCTTGCCACATCTATCCTCCTCATCATAGGTGTCACTCCGACTTTCCTTCTGACTCTTTCATTCCTTATTCTATCTTTCTTAGTCTTTCCAATTATTGCTCTCAAGATCTTTATCTCTGTTTCCTGTATCCTACTTTCATGGCTTTTGGTAGTACACCATGTCTCTGCTCCGTATAGCAATATAGGTGTTAACACTCCTTCGTAAATACTTCTTTTCATCTCTACACCCATATATTGGTCTTTCATAGGATACACAGCCCTTGCCGCTCTTCCTATTAACATTCGGTTAATTCCTAATAACAGACGTAGTAGTAGTGATAACAGATCCCAGGCAAAGCTAAGGGGCGGCACCCCCTGTATTCAGGAAAGACGCCGAGTGATTTTTTCGGGACCCCCCTTGTGTAAGCTATCTTTTGGGGTACTTTTCATGTAGGTGCTATTACCCTGGGGGGTTGCGCCCCCAGGGAACCTATATTTCTATTCATTTGCCATGTACGTGCGTGAGTGTATTTGTGTGTAAGCATATTGTGATGTACATCCATCAGCCTTTTTCCCCCTACCCTCCTTTGTTCAGCCGCTACGCCCGTTTATTCCCTGCTAACCCATGTGCGCGGCGATAGCATCTCTTACTTCTGGTTCCAGTATCCCACTGTTAGGTAATAAGAATCTTTATTATTATTACAAGTTATTTTCATGAAATGGAACTGATTTTAGGGACCATAAAGCTATAAAGCAGTAAAACGCTTGGGTCGGAGAGAGAGGGTGTGATGGACCCATGCAGTAGAGGCTATTTGCCCAGCTGCTTTAAGTACTCAGGGTCAGTAAAAACGTGTTTTTTACCTGAAATATTTCCGTACTAAAACATAACCAATAAGTGTACTTTGTAATATCTCAACCCCTGAAAAATCTAAGCTATGTTATGAAAAATTATAAGTTAGAAACGTTGGTCATGGTTAGATTCACTGGAGAATTTTTGGTTAACTGTCAAGTTTATTCGCAGTCCATATTGGTGTTATATTTGATAAAGATAGTTTGGGTCTCAGCCTTGTTGTTGTTGTTGGTGGTGGTGGTGTAGAATTGTCTAACTGTTAATATATAATATATATATATATATTATATATTATATATATATATATATATATATATTATTTATAGTATAGTATATATATATATATATATATATATATATATATATATATATATAGTATATATTATATATATATCCTATGCTGTTATACTTAGCTATCCTCTGTCTCATTTGATCTGGCTATGCTATGATGTCACTAACAATTGGTTTGTACAATTAAAACAACACACACACACACACACACACACACACACGCACACACACACAACACATACACACACATACACACACGCATTATTATTATTATTATTATTATATTATTATTAATTATTATTATTATTATTATTATTATGTATTTTTATTTTTAATTATTATTATTATTATTATTTATTAATTATATACACACATTATTATTATTATTATTATTATTATTATTATTATTATTATTATTATTATTATTATTATTATTATTATTATTATTATTATTATTATTATTATTATTATTATTATTATTATATTATTATTATTTTATTATTATTATTTTATTATTATTATATTATTATTATTATATTATTTAATTATTATTGTTATTAAATTATTATTTTCGTGTTCTGGTAGGACTTAAAGACGTAAAGACTTAAAGACGTAGCGCACAGAGGGTGGAAGGGGGTCTTCTGTACAGCTTGCCAAACGTCTTTACGTCCTTAGGGGTAGTAAAAACACGTTTTTACATACCCTAAAGACGTAAAGACGTAAAGACGTTTCGCCGCTCAGGGGTGGTGAGTGGGGGTCTTCTGTACAGCTTGCGCAACGTCCTTACGTCCTTAGGGGTAGTAAAAACACGTTTTTTACATACCCTAAAGACGTAAAAAGACGTGAAAGACTTTTCGCTGCGATCAGCGGGTGGGTGAGTGGGGGACCCCCTCACCACACAGCTTGCCATACGCCTTTACGTCCTCACGGTCACTAAAAACGTGTTTTTATCGAAATGTTCACAGATATTTTCGCTTTCGCGGAGTTCGCGCGCGTGCCGGGACCTCAGGGGTGAGTCCAAACGCTTCCCCGACCTCGGAAACGGCCAAAAAACCAATGTTGCAAAATGTTGCAAATGTTGCAAACCAATCTTTTGCAACATTTGCAACATTGCATGCAACATTGTCTTGCAACACCCCAACCTCTAGGCACTTGACCAAGGGTCCTGACGTCGAAGTATACGAACGGTTTCATGAATGAACCATCTAAGATGTCCATGATGACGGTTCATGATAAACACCTTATGTGCGTGACCAGCTAATAAGCGATGACGTCAGCTACTTTCGTGAAAGTAGCTCATGTACGTAAACCATGTGCGCGGCTTGATCTCTGCATCACACCTTCCGTCCTCTGTATATATTCCACCAGGTATTTGAATTCTTTAACTTTCTTTAAGCTTTCTCCATTCACCATGATCTCCCAACCCTCCTCCCCCTCTCTGCTCACCATCATCACCTCAGTTTTCTCAGTGTTCATTTGTAGCCCCTTTGCTTCCAAGTTTTCCGCGAAACATCTCGTAATTCTTTCAATTCCTTCTCTACTTTCAGCTCCAACACCGCCAAATCCATCCCGCCCATATGCCTGATAACTTCCTCCATTTCCCGCCAACTCTCTTTAACCTCTCATGACTTTTATCAATCTTACGCTATGAACATAGGGCGACAATACGCTTTCCTGTTTCACCCCCTTCAAAAATTAAAGCCATTTTTATTTTTGCATTCTTTTCTCACATTGCCTTAGCCAATAGCCATAATACTCTTCAGTGCATCACACAATCCTCTTCCAACTCCATAATTTTCTTCTAACATCCTGCGCAATAATCCATTTCCTAGGTACGTGTCAAAGCTTACCTTAAATACATAAACACTAACATAATCCTCGCTTTTGTACTCATAAATCTTCCTCTCCAATCTGTCTCAATGTGAACATAAGGTCCCTGTCGTACTCCTACCCTTCCTGTATTCATGCTGTTCCTCTCCTAAGTTGTGGTTCGATGATCTCTCTTCAGTCTTTTCTCCACCAACTCTTTCCATATTTATTTTGCAATATGAATCCTATCAAAGAAGATTCGCCTCTGTAATTTTTGCACTCTCCAGAGTCCCCTTTCTGTTTATATAATGGAATAATAATAGTTTTTCCCCAGCTCTCTGGGACCTCTTTCCTTCTCCAACACTCATTTAAAAGCTCCAATACCTTCTCTCTCAACACGTCTCCGCCCTCCTTAATTAACTTGACTGTTTTTTCCTCTTCTCCCGGGGCCTTATCATTTTTCATTTTCTTTATGGCTTCCTCTAGTTGTTCTCTAGTAATTTCATCTTCCGCATCCTCCTCATCATCTCTCTCCAACACCCCTCCTCCTCCAATCTCCTCCTCTCCTCTTCCTTCCCTCATTTAGCAAGCTCAATCAAAAATTCCTTCATCTATATTTAACGTAGACACTTCTATCAATTTTTCCACCCTCTTTAATTTTAATATTACCATCTCTTTTTTTCTGTGTTCTATATGTTCTTGCCATCTTAATATCTTCTTCTTATTACTGCTGCATCTTCTGCCTAGCTCCTCTGCCATCTTCCTTGCTGCCTCTTTCTTTGCATTTCTTTTCACTATTTCTGCCCTATTTCTGGCCTCTACATATTCTTGCCTTGATTGAACCGTTCTCCTTTTTAACCATCTTTCTCATCTTCACACGCCTCCTCCACCACCTCGTTCCACCATCTCGTGTGTCTCTTCTTTGTACCTCCCACATATCTGTATCCTAACTCCTCCCGCGCTGCCTCCATTATCTTCTCTTGTAGTTCTTGTAAAAATCTCTTCTCTATCTAGCTGGTTTATTTTTTCTCTTCTACCCTATTTCTATATGTATCTTTTTTACTCTGTTCTTTCAGGGACTCCACCTTTACTATCTTTCTCTTGTCTAAAGTATTGTTCTTTTTCAACAGTCTGCGGTCTGAATCCATAGTTTCACCGGGTATGACCTTAACATTCAGTATCATTCTCCTATCTGAAGCTATTACATAATCTTTAACCGATTTCTGATCCAAACTCTCCCGTGTTGCTGTTCCATCTGTACCTGGTGTACCTATGTGATGCTCTGTGGTCAAAGAATGTATTCATGATTTTAAAACCCTTCCTCACACAGAAGTCCAACAGCCTTTCTCCCTCTATATTTCTTTCCTCCTCTCCAAAACATTCTATCCCATCTTCCACTTCACTCCTTCTGCTCCCCACCCTTGCATTAAAATCTCCAATCAGGACACATATGCTATTTTCTTCACTTCTCAAACCTACCCATCTCTCCATCAACTCCATAAACTCTTCCTTCTCCTCATTTGAATGTCCCTGTTGGGGTGCATATACCTGGAACACATGGTACTTCCTTCTCATGATTTTGAAACTGCACACCATAAGTCTTTCATTTATTCTTTCCTCTTTCAGTATATATGGGCTCATCCTAGGTCCTACTACGAATCCCACTCCATGCTTCCTCCAACCTTCCTCTACTCCACTGTACATCAGGACATATCCTCCTCCCAAATCTCTACCCTCCTCCGCTCCCCTTACTCTCATCTCCGCCATGCCCAGCAGGTCAATCCTCCTTCTCTCCATCAGTCTCACCACCTCCTCCTCCTTGCCGCTGTATGTTGCAACGTTCAACGTTGCACATCTAAATTTTTGGTGTGTATTCGAATTCATAGTCCGTTTTCGTCGCCTAGTTCGTGAGCCGAAAAATCTGTCCTGTTCCGAGGTGAGTCAAGGGTATTGCAAGCAGGTCATGTCGGACAGCGGCTTGCTGGGCCTGTCCAGCCCCAACCAGAGCTCCTTTGGCCGGAAGAAGGAGAGAAAATCCCTCCTCTTCCGCTACCAGGGCACACGACGTGGACGCGGAGTTGGATTTTGTGCCCCTAATGATTAATTATTATTTAAATAAATACCTTAAAGATATATATATATATATATATATATTATATATATATATATATATATATATATATAATATATATAATATATATATTATATATCTATATCTATATATAATATATATATATATATATATGTATACTATATAAATATATATATATTATATATATATATATATATATATATATATATATAATATATATATATATATATATATATATTTATATATATATATTATATATATATATATATATATATATATATATATATATATTATGAACGCCGGAAGGCTAGTGCCGGATGGCATTCCTCCCGTTGTTTTGAGGGAGTGGTGCTTCGTGAGCTGGCGCATGTGCCTCGTTCAACTCGCTACTCTCTATGTTTAATACTAATACTTTTCCTCAGTGTTGGAAGCGCGCAATATGTTCCGCAACCGATTCCGAAAA
>JABUQX010085837.1:0-2500 GCA_015478945.1 Trachelipus rathkii
TTTGCTTGATCATATATTCTGTAGCTTTCATCTCCATCATAACCAATTAACACACCTGATTTTGCTTTTGGGTCTAACTTTCTTCTTTTCTGATCTGGAATCCACCCACTGCATGCTGTTCTGATTACACGTAGATGCTTGATTCTGGGTTTTCTATCATACCAGATTTCAAAAGGCGTTTTCCCATCAACAGTAGATTTTCCAGTTCTATTTATTATATATGCTGCCGTGTTAATTAATTCTGCCCAACACTTCTGTGGAAATTTTACTTTTGAATACATGAGTGATCTGGCCGCTTCAACTAGCGTTCTATTTTCTTTTTCCCCTCCATTTTGTTGTGGAGTATACGGAGCCGTTAACCTTTGTCTTACTCCATATTTATGTAAAAGCTTTTTAACTAACTTATTATTAAATTCTAAACCATTATCACTTAAAAATCTCTGATTGGATGTCCTTGTTCTTTTGCTTCTTCAAGTACTTGCTCCAATTTTTCTACAACTTCTGATTTTTCTTTAATAAAATTTTTATAATAATCTCATTTTTGAGAAATCATATTTGAAACATACAAAATATTTATAACCTGAGTTTGATAATACTTGAAATGGTCCACAAACATCTGCAAATAGCAATTCTCCTTGTTTTGTACTATTGGTCTTTTTCCAAAAAATTCTGACGATGCATTTTTCCATTTATACATCCTGTACAATTTCTGTTATCAAGGTGAGTTTCAATATGTTTAGTTCTCTTTTGATCAGATTTCTTATGTGTCTTCTATCCTGATGTCCCATTCTTTCATGATATAACTGTAATAGATTCTTTTCTTCAAGTGCATTTATTTCTGGTATATGGGAGATCATAGCTTTCATTGCAACTTTGAATAGCCCTTCCTTTGGTTTACGATAGCCATTAAAATAGGCTTTTTTGTCTACCATAAATCTACATACACTTGGTGCAGATATAAATTACTTTTTGGATGCTTAACCATGAGCTGCCAATACTGAAAATAAATTTTTCTTAATATCAGGAACATACCAAACATCATTCAAAAATAATTGAGATATTTTTCCATCTACAACTGATTCTACTTCAATTGTTCCATATCCTAACACATTTGCTTCCTGACCATTTGCTGATTTTACTTTGACTGAATGCTCAAATTCATTAAAAGTTTTAAAATAACTTTTCACATTTGTTATATGTTTTGTAGCGCCATTATCAAAATACAATTTTGTCTACATTTCTTCGGAAATAAAAACTTGTTCATCTACCGCTAAGATAAAAAGCATTAACTTCTATTTTAGCTTTTGAATTTTCTTTATTTTCAAAATTTACATTTCTTTCTGGCTTTATTTTTTTTTCTGGTCTACCATCTGCAATCCATTTTCTGCAATTTTTGATCCAGTGACCTTTTAAATGGCAGTAATTACAAGGAAATTTTTTCATTTTATCTTTGGTACTATTTTCTCTGTAGTTTCCTTTTATTGTTAACGCTTCTTGATTTTCTGACTTAACCTTTGATGCCATCTTATTTGCTTCTGTGCAAAGCCAAGTTACCAAATTATCTATACTTCTTTCTTTTCTATTACTATGAATCATGACCCATGTAGTTTGGAAATTGAATAATCCTTTTTGGCAAAATTTCCAAAAATCTTACATATGAGCAAATATCTCTGGCATGACCTTCATTCTTTCTCTTGAATTTTTGACAATTTCTTCCTGAAGATTACCCCAGAGCTGTCTTATTGAAGATAAATTTCCAGCCATGTCTAATTTCTCATTCCATTTGTAAGAAAAAAACTGTGAACGAACATCGTAAACTTTGTTTTCTTCAACTCCTGCAAAAAGATTGTGTAGTTCCTTCCATACTTCATCTGGCTTCAAAAAGATTCCTTATTTGACTTCTAATACTTTGGCTTGGTTGAAACCAACAAAAACATTACATCTGATTGAGTTTTGTGTGAATTTGTCTTTAATTTCTTTGTATGCATTGTTTCTCTTCAAGCTGTTGCTGTAGTACTGGGTCTTGTGGCTTCTAATTTACCATGATTGCTTCTATTGCATTCTGCGTATACCACTTAGCTTATTTGCCATAAAGAATGCTTCCAATCTTCCCAGTTTGCCTTACCTTGTAGTGAATCAATTTTCTTTGAGAAATCCATATTTAACTATATAATAGGCTTGTTGTTCTAATTCTATTTTAGAGTTTATCTAGGCCTATTTCTTAATTCTATTATAGGGTTTATCTAGGCCTATTTCCTAATTCTATTATAGGGTTGACCTAGGCCTACTTTCCATTTTCTGTTTCACATTCAAATTAGGCTTGTTACAAACTACTCTCAGCTACCATGTTAAAGTAGATTGTATCTACGGGTAACAACCTACATATGAATAATGAAACACATTGAATAAATGGATATTTTACTAAATACTAACCCTATAATACACACGCGTGTTTAAACATCGAGATTCACGCTTACTTATATTGAACAATGAAAAAGCA